>SDVV010035092.1:0-11100 GCA_016164225.1 Gammarus roeselii
TATATGTGAACATAAAATGTGTCTAAATCTATTATCAATATAAATAATAAATCTAATAAATCTTTGTTTGCAATATCCTAAATTTAACTCGAACGAACTAGCATTGGAAATTTACTAGAACGCCTCTCGCCCCACGTTGAAAATGTGATAGATATTAAGCTAATTGACGTTGAACACAGGTACCTAAGCTATCGTAGATATATATCTCATCAGGCGAAGGGTGGCCAAAACCGTAAATGCTCTAAGGCCCATCCACCTAGTAAATCGTCTTCTAAACGTTAAAGTATACATATATACGCTGCCAACCCGCTCCTAAAAAACTGCTACGCCATCGGCCCCGAAACAGTCATCATGATCCTCAAGCAAAAAAATATTCGAATGGATCATCCACTCCAAGTTGGATTCTTCGTGCTTGAAAAAGCAAAAGCATAAGTCTACAGCTTCTTCTATGACACACTGAAGCCACGCTACGGTGACAACGTCTCGCTCATCTACTCGGACACTGACTCGTTGCTGATCCAGTTCAGAGGCGTGGCCGACATTGAAGCGGAAATGCGCCAAACACCCCTGGCTGAATACATGGACTTCTCCAACTATCCCAAAAATCACCCCGTGTTCGATGAATCAATGAAAGGACATCTAGGACTACTGAAAAGCGAAACAGCTGATGACTACCCGAGTGAAATAATCTGTTTACAACCCAAGTATTACAGCATGTTGCTTGAGTCCGACGCAACAAAATCGGCTGCTAAAGATGTCAATTACCAGACACAAGCCAAAATCAAACATGAACAATACAGAGATATACATAACCAGAAAACATCCACACACTTCGAGACAATACACAACATTCGTGCGCAAGCATGCCAACTCCAAACTGTACGCACTATCAAAAACTGCCTCAGTAAATTTGAGAATAAGCGCTACTATCTCGACGCTCTTGCCTATGACCACCCGGACATTCCCAAAAAATCCACTGAAAATAAACCTACCGTCACTAAAAAGAGGAAGCGGTGCGCCTTAGCTAATGAAATCGATGAAGCAATAGATTTAACATGGAAGAGACGCAAGCTAGGTGAGACCGTCTTTGGCGTATGTAGTCGACTTAATGATGAAAGTACGTGTACCTCAACAGGTTCTATACTCTAATGTCCATAAAATGTAAATAATCCTTGTATGCGCTCATGTATATAAAATATGTATGAATTTATAATAATAAACTTGTCTCATTGTCCACCTAAATAGGCATTGAAAAATATGCATTAAAAAGAACTGTAACGGAACCCATAAAAAAAACAATGTAAATGATTCTATGAAAATCAAATAAATATAAATAATTAACCATGATTGATTGTTCACCTGTAATATGTTTTCGAACATGCGTGAATGTTATGCCAAAACCCTAAAATTGTTTACCTATATGTGTATTTTATTCCATTAATATATATGTATAAATAAACCTTGTTCCAATGTCTACAGAAAAATTACGTGGACGTACCTGCAATTGTTTGTTTCTTCACATTGGATTTCGACGAATCTATGAAAAATATATATATTAAATGCGACAAAGCGAGTGGGTTTGAACAATAATATCTATCGTAGAATATAAAATATCTTGTGTAAACAATGGCTTCTATTCAAATGAGTCATTCAATAACGTACATAGTACTATATATCATGCCATCCTACCGTGCGAAATATTCCAAAACAATCATATACAGCATCGACAAGACCTAATAACGTACATCTATATAATCCGTACGTAAGCAATCGCAAATGAAAGCAACCAGATACCGTAAGGAAACTGAAATTTTCCCGTATGGAAAAACTATTCTCCATGAGGACCATATATCACGAGATAAAATCTTTGTGTGACCGCACATCCAGAGATAAAATCGCCAATTGTCATAGCTAATTACCAGTTGCGGTTGAACTATAGAGATCGCTTCTACTTGCGTTTTGGACACCGCCTGACTCCGGTCAACCCCTCCCCTCTTCCCCACCCGTCCCGGGCAGTCTCTATGTACCATCAGTAACTCACTTGACCACACGAGTAATTGTCTTAACATATAAATATATTGTCCGAGATATACAGCGACTAAGTCAGACACACTAACAAATAACATACATCCTAACAAATACATCGGCCAACTCACAAAACTTGCGTTCTTGGTATCTCTATGTACCATCAGTAAGTAATTTGACCACAAGATCAATTTGTCTTGACATAAAACTACACTGTCCGAGAAATACAGCGCCTGAGTCGGACACATTAACAAATAACATACTTCATAACAATTACATTCGATAATAGGTTCAAAGATCTAGTCATCCTATGTCTAATTCCTTCACAAAGCATATTTGTAGCCCCTATCTCCAGGGCATATTTGCACCGCCTATTTCCAGGGCATATTTGCACCGCCTATTTCCAGGGCATATTCGCACCGCCTTTTTCCAGGGCATATTCGCACCGCCTATTTCCACGGCATATTTGCACCGCCTATTTCCAGGGCATATTCACACCGCCTATTTCCAGGGCATATTCGCACCGCCTATTTCCAGGGCATATTTGCACCGCCTATTTCTAGGGCATATATGCACCTATATATCCTATTATCAAGCGATACAGAAGGCTTGTGTCCCGCCCTTCCCCCTCTGGCTCACCTCCACAGCACCAAGCGATACAGGAGGCTTGTGACCCGCGTCTCGTCCTCAAGCTCCCCTCCACAGCACCAAGCGACACTGAAGGCTTGTGTCCCGCCCCTCCTCATATTGCTTACTTCTGCAGCATCAAGCGATACAGAAGGCTTGTGACCTGCCCCTCCCCCTCTAGTTCACCTGCTCAGCAACAAGCGCTACAGAAGGCTTTTGTCCCGCCCTTCCCCTCTAGCTCACCTCCACAGCAATAAGCAATACAGAAGGCTTGCGACCCGCGCCCCTCCCCCTGTAGCTCTCCCGTCCCTACTACTAGAGCACCATGCGATACAGAAGGCTGGTGTCCCGCCCCTTCCCCTAAATCTCTTCAACAGCACCAAGCAATACAGAAGGCTTGCGACCCACGCCCCTCCCCCTGTAGCTCTCCCGTCCCTACCCCTCTAGCTCTCCTCCTAGAGCACCATGCGATACAGAAGGCTTGTGTTCCTCCCCTCCCCCTCTAGCTCTCCTCCTACAGCTCCAAGCAATACAGAAGGTTTGTGACCCGCCCCTCCGTCTCTAGCTATCAGCCTACAGCACCAAGCGATACAGAAGGCTTGTGTCCCGCCCTTTCCCCTAAATTTCTTCAACAGCACCAAGCAAAACAGAAGGCTTGTGACCCGCTCGTCCCCCTCTAGCTCTTCTCCACAGCACCAAGTGATACAGAAGGCATGCGCCCCGCCCCTCCCCTCTTGCTCTCCTCCTAAAGCACCATGCGATACAGAAGGCTTGTGTCCCTCCCCTCCCCCTCTAGCTCTCATCCTACAGCTCCAAGCGATACAGAATGCTTGTGACCCCTCCCCCCTCTCTCTCTAGCTTTCACCCTACAGCATTAAGCGATAAAAAAGTATTGTGTTCCGTCTGCCCCCCCTCCTCTTGCAGTCTAATGCAGCACCAAGCGATACCGAAGGCTTGTGACCCGCCTCTACCCCTCTAGCTCACCCCCACGGCGCCAAGTGATACAGAAGGCTTGTGTCCCTCCCCTCCCCTTCTAGCTTTCCTCCTACAGCTTCAAGCGATACAGAAGGCTTGTGACCCGCCCCTCTCAAGCTATCATCCTACAGCACCAAGCGATATAGAAGGCATGTGCCACACCCCTTCCCCTCTAGCTCACTTCCACAGCACCAAGCGATAAAAAATACTTGTGTCCCGCTCCTTCCCTTCTATACCACACACCCGAACAATCCATTAAGAAGGTAGCACATAACGTTTATGAAAAAGAAAAAGATTATCACTCAAAAAGTGAAGAACCTTATTCATTTCTAAATAATGAGAGCACCCTAAATACATGGCAGACTTATGTCTTGCATGCTCTACATTAAGTGCCATCAGTCGTTTATAACGATGATAATAATAGTCTTCATTGAAGCATTTGATGGTGCAATAATGATTACAAAAAACAAGTGTGACTGACATTCCTACCAAAACATTCAAATTACGCACCAAAAGAACATACGTGGAGACAAGACAGAGTAGGAATGAGAACGCGACATAAATTCATAAGTTGAGTTAATGACCAATGGACTCCTGGATACATTTTATGTCCCTCTCCCACATGAATATGTATATAACAAAACTCAATGTTAGAGAGGTAAAACACATAACCACCTGTCATCCAGCCTATTAGTGACGTCTCCAAGCCTGACATCCACATACGTTCAATGGGCCCACAACATGGAAGGGCAGATAGATGTCAAACATTATTTGTATTAATATCGGATTTTCCTGCACCAGCAAGATTTTGTCCCACCTCTCTATTATTGGAGATAATTCGTATCCCTCACTATTACATAAGGCCTCCATGAAGGGATTATTAGATTTTATAATACACTCCTGGAGGCTATAGGCACTTTTTCTAGCTCGTACCTAAAGACACTCAACATCATATGCTGCAAGTACAAAGCTAGCACTCGTTCTTCTAGGTACATCAACCCATCTCCGGGAAATATCAGTATGTGCTTCTCTCAGTTTACTGATAGTGGCTATCGTAAACTTACACCACAATGTGTTACAGTAGATTGGGTAGCAGTAAGTTTTAAAAAGCTGTATTTTAACATCTCGTACAGAAAACGATTTTTCTTATAAGCTGATTGCCAACCGCGTTTAATTTCAGCAGTTGCTTTGAAATATCAGCATTGTCACACCGGTTCTTTGTTATTAAGTGAGCTAAGTAGGGAAAGCTGTACACATATTCCAACTGAGCACCATTTAACACATTATTCAAACGGAATTGGAATATATGCATACTAGCATGCAAATAGTTTTGCTAGTATTGTACTCAATATCTAGTGTAGCAGCCTCCGCCTCGCATTTATTTTGCATAATTTGAACAGCATCCACATGAGGGGCCAGTAGGACCATATCGTCGGCATAGCTAGTTGCGTTAATACAGCAGTCGCCAATATGACACCCAACACTGCTACGAGCTAGACGCTTGTGTAGGCAGTCTACAAATACATTGAACAGCAGGTGCGAAGGAAAGCCTCCCTGCCTTATTCCATTGGTTGTTCAGAATGGATTTGATTTTGAGCTTCCCCACCGTACCTCACATTGTTGTTGTTCGTACCAGTATTTTAGTAGTTTTACGAGGTGCACAGGCGCCCCTTTTCAATTAGTATTTTGAACAGTGTCAAATGATTAACGCTGTCAAATGCTTTTCTAGCATCTAAAAACACACATACATAAGCGAGTCTCTACTGACATAGGAATTTCCACTCCATGTTGAGGTTCCAAGCCAAATTGGTTTGATGTTGTTTGAAGACATTCGCCAAGTCTGATCTGAATCACTATCTCTAGTAGCTTCGATGCGGCAGTAGCAGATGATTCTGGTCTGAAATTGCCTATAGCTGTCTCACATATTGTCTATGTTTTTATTATAGGTTTGACAATTACATCCATAAATAGCTTTGGTAGGTCGTTAGACTTAAGGCGGCCAATGAAAAAAATGACATGACGATAAGGAATTGCACAGGACGGTACCTAAAGAGTTTTGCTGGTATACCATCCTTCACTACAGCTTTTCCATTTTTTGATCTCCTAACCGCTGATCTAAGCTCCCACATATTGACTTCATCATAATTATAATTGTTTTCTTCATAGCAATATTCGAGTTACCATCGTTCTTGACACCGTTCATTATTCCATCAAAGTGGTCGCGCCACATCGCAGCAATATTTCCCTCTCATGTTACACCATTCACACATTGAGAAACAAAGCTGTCTGTTGAGTTCAGATTTTTTATCTCATTCCAGAAATCGATCATCCGCCCATTAATCCTTTTCTCATCTAAACTGGTTGCCCGCAATTTGTCCTCGTGTTTCTTACAGAAGCGAAGTGAGTATTTACAGGCGTTATTGTTTTTTTTCCGTATGCATGGGGCCATTTCGCGGTTTCCCAGCATTTCGCTATTGCACGTAAGCCGCTACGCTTGCGTCGTGCAAAACAGTCACATGGCTGGTCCGGCCCTGGATCCGGTACATTCCGCTCGACATTTTTATCCCGAACGATTCTCTCGCAGACACCAGAACTGCATTGCATATACACCGATCGAGCTCATCTAATATATCCATATCAGCATTTTCATGTATTTGGATCAACTTTGGTAGCAGAAAAGTTAGTTTATTGATAAGAATTGAACAAAACATTTATGTTTTTGCAGTGTTATTGAACTGCCAGTTTATAGATTGAGTATCTGCATCCGCTCCTGCCATGATAGGGAGCGCACGTAGTGAGAGCTGTGCATGGATCTGCAAGTATTCTGACAAGGGCGTATATTCCCAAACATAAGCCCGCGTGACATTGTGGGTAATTGCTGGAGTAAGAGCAAAGGGATCGAGCTGTTTAACTGATCTTCCGTTGTGATCAACGTGAGTATGGGTGTCCAGTGGCAGCTGCGCACCATCAATGAAGTCCTAAACGTTCTGCTGCCTGGGTGGCAGTTGAAGACCCCCATAACACAAACATGATCTTGATTTGATTACCATAATATAGCCTCTAGTTTTCCCACTTTGTGCTAAGACTGGCTCTTCATTATCATGAGCGGCATAAGCTTAATACACATTAATGAATAGAATTGACATTCCGACTTCTTGCAAAGATAAGCCGAGCATCCTATCTTCATTGTACTGTTCTATTTTTATATATGGACTAACCTTATCAGACCATAAGAAAGTCAATCCACTATACGGACTTCCTCTCAGTATACCTTCCTCCGAGTTTATTGACGAAATACAAAAAGAATGAAAGCAGACGTCTCTAGGTAGACTGATAGGAAGATCATGTTTGAAAAGCCACGTCTTCTGTAACACTCATATATCATTATATTCACGTAAATTTAGCACAACACTTTTCATACTATTGAATCAATAACAGTTAAAAGTGACCAACGAAGATTATCTAAGGGAGGTTGCATTTTAGAGAGCATAGTAGGAAGTATACATTAACTAGCTTTTATCGAATTTCTCACTCTTCTTCTTGTTCTCGTAGCAGTTTCGTACACGGGCACCTGTTGGCCGGACATCAGGTGTTTTCAGCCGCCTATTTTGCTGGTAGCTCGCACTAATTTTAAAAGCGAAACATTTTTCGAGAAGCGTCAACTTTCCTACCGTGTAGGCGTCCTCTTTTGTTTCCCGACGTACAGTAGCGAGTGAAAATTCATTTATGATTTAAAACTACGTAAAATCTTCATGTCCATTTTCGCTCTATATGTGAATTCATCGGAAATTTGATCAATATTACCCATTAGGAGGCTTTGTCCACACATAGTACTGTAAAAAAATTCTATGTGAAGTTAAATTTCACGTGGGGAAAGTCAAAGTTGTTTTTCAGGTTACATACTAACCATACACGAATTTTTGCTCGCTACGGGACCTCACTCAATTTCTGCTAGTCGGTGATGTCGCCGTAGATAGAGACGTAAATGTTGCTTGTTTGTGTTGGGTAAGCCCCCACAGTGGTCCTATGACCAGTTCCTATTAGATGCTATGTCCATTTTTTTCTTCTATACACCTTCTGAAACTTACTGCCTTCCAGGTCACTTCCCTTATATTTGACTGTCAGTTGTTTGTGAGAGGCATCCGAACCATCCATAGTTTCTTGTTTACTCGCATCTTGTTTTGTGCAGGTCGCTTTTGTTGTAACTTCCGTTCTGCTGAATTCTGCAGCTACGCCGGTAGAGGGCTCAGATTTGGAGACAAGGTGGTGAGGAGTTGCTGGTTGAGAGAATGCGGTAGGGGAGAATGAGTGGTGAGTGGTTGCGTAGATTTGGTTGCTGTCGCGATGATTGATGAGTTGAGTGACTATGTAGATGATCCTATTGTGCTTACAGTCTTTCCTAGCTGCTCCTTTGTAGCTCGTTCGTTAGGTATTACTGCGCTCCTGTAAGCAGTCGAGGCTACTGTTTCCAAACGGGCCATGGTTTCCACGACGACTTTAATATCCGCTCTAATTGGTAGGACTTCTTCTTGTACGATCCTTTGCTGCTACTTCAATCTGTGCTTCTTGTCTAACTCAGATTGGTCTTTTCTCTTCATTATCGCCTGTTCAACTATCCTCTCTAGTTTGTTAATGCGTTGTTCCATTGCCAGCAGCTGGAACTCTTCTTATTGGTAATATCCTCACTGCCCTCCTTGCTGCCCTTCTTACTGGCCGCTTCGCTGATCTCCTGGTTTATCAGTCTACTCCCATCAGCTCCAGGTAGAAAAGTTGGTAGTTCGGAGTGGCTTCACTTATGCATCACTGCATGTATTTTGTTGAGCAGCTAATCAGTTTTTCTCGGGTTGCCTGTAATTGCCTTGATATCATCCGAGTTGCCAGGCAGTGTCTCCTTAGCAATTTATTGGAGGGTTTTCAGAGCTGCCTTGATCTCTTCTGCATCGAAGATGTTGATCATAGGCTTCTTGAAGGTAGTGAAATCCTTCACGTGCAGGTGGCTGGCGACGAACCATTCACAATAACAAGAGCATTTTCATGGTTCCGTAGAGCAGTCGGGACTATATTGTTCCACTTTATCTCATGTTTGCTAATGTCCGTCATGCCTGCTGCACCACGGCAGTCGGTTGGGCCTCCGACATCCCCTTCCAGCACTTTGCTACTGGCTTCGTGTGCCCCATTTGCCGCGGGTCTGCTATCGTCACAGGTCAGAACAGCATTTTTTGCCAGGAGCGGTCCCTCCTTGACTCCTCACAACACGGTGTCCAGTCAAAAACAATGTGAAGGAATGGCACTGATACGTATCTCGTTTTGACATTACTCGTGGCTTGTTTGCATATTATGAGTATTGATTCCTGGGATAAGGTAACTCACCCATATTGATTTATTGTTGATTCAAGCATTTTACTCTGGAGGTATGATTAATATATATTCAAACCAATTGAGGCTTGGTAAGTGACAATCTTCTGTGAATTCCTTCTGAAAATATTACACTGAATTACATTTTCCTTATCTTGTGTGGTATTTTCAACTTTGCTGGTGTTTATATGCGTTAAATATTCTCTGTTTTCTAACCCACATGTGGGATGATGATAAATCGACGAACTCATTCCAATAAACAAATAATAAATATAATGATGCATGTTACAATGAAATATATTCTCTGACTCTCCACCTTCTTAGTTGGATACATAATGAAGAAAACCTCCAATATTATACTATTTATACGATGCGTTATGAGGAGAACAAAAAGATGTTCTGGAAAGAGGTGAAGAGGGTGAGAAAGGGAGAGACCGGAAAGGAGGAAGTGGTGAAAGATGAAAACGACCAGCTGTTGTTGGAAAGTGGTGATGTATGGAAGAGGTGGGTCGAGTATTTTGATGAGTTGTTGAATGTCGAGGATGACAGAGAGGCTGACATTGTTGCGGTGAGTGGTTGTGCTCGGATGCCAGTTTTGGGAGCAAGACTTGTTGCGGAAATTACCAGAAAAGAGGTGCAGGAGGCGGTGGACGTGATGAAAGCAGGGAAAGCCCCTGGTTTGGATGACGTTGCGACCGAGTGCCTGAAGAAGGGTGGAGTAACGATTGTCGAATGATTGGTGAGGTTACTGAACTTGTGTTTTGTGGCAAGCGTGGTACCGAGTGAGTGGCGCAGTGCCTGCATTGCCCCGCTATATAAGGGCAAAGGAGATGAAATTGAATGCTGCAACTCGAGAGGTATCAGTCTGTTATGCGTGGTTGGAAAGTTGTACGGGAGAGTGCTGATCAAAAGAATTAGAGACTGTTCGAACTGCGCAATTGGAGAGAAACAGTGTGGTTTTAGGAGTGGTAGAGGGTGTACCGATCAGATTTTTGCAGTGAGACAGGTCTGATAGAAGTACCTTGCCAAAGGAAAGGATGTGTTCTGGGCCTTCATGGATCTGGAGAAGGCATACGACAGAATTGACATGGAAGCGCTGTGGAGGGTGTTGCGTTTGTTTGGAGTGGGCGGATATCTGTTGAAAGCAGTGCAGAGTTTGTATGCTGATAGCCGAGCATGTGTCAGAGTGGGGAGCGAGGTGAGTGATTGGTTCACAGTGAAAGTGGGACTAAGACAAGGCTGCGTGATGTCTCCCTGGCTGTTCAACCTCTATATGGATGGGGTGGTCAGGAAGGTGAACGCGAGTGTGCTGGGTCGTGGCTTGGAACTGTTGGAAGCGAATGGGTGGAGTTGGCAGTTGAGCTAGCTGCTATTTGCTGATGATACGGCCCTGGTTGCGGATTCGGAGGAGAAGCTATGTAGGCTAGTGTCTGAGTTTGGTAGAGTGTGTGAGAGGAGGAAGCTTCGAGTGAACGTCGGTAAGAGTAAAGTAATGAGATGCTCGAGGAATGTCGATGCGAGCAAAATTAGTGTCACCCTAAATGGAGAGCTCATGGAGGAAGTCTAGTGTATTAAGTACTTGGGCTCTCATGAGGAGATAACTTAACTAGTGGAAACTGAAGTGAAGGCGCGAGTGAAGGAAGGATGTAAAGTGTTGGGTGCACTAAAGAGTGTAATGAGCTGTAGGACGTTGGGGATGAAAGCAAAGAGAGGGCTGTATGAGGGTGTTGTTGTCCCAACTGTGCTCGTCGGAGCTGAGGCTTGGGGGTTGAGAGCAGAGGAGAGAAGAAGGTTGAATGTTTTCGCGATGAAATGTTTGAGGAGCATGGCTGGAGTAACACTGAGAGACCGAAACACCAACGACGTGGTTCTAAACAAAACAGGAATGGTGAAGAAGTTGGAGGACTGAGTGGATTCGCGTGTTCTGAGATGGTTCGGGCACATGGAGAGGATGGATGAAGGGAGATTGGTCAAAAGGGTGACGAATGCTGAGGCGAGTGGTCGCAGGCCTAGAGGTAGACCGAAGTTTGGGTGGATGGATGGTGTGAAGCAGGCGTTGGGAAGGAGAGACATGAATGTGGAGGTGGCGATAGAGCGTGCAATGAACAGGCGTGAGTG
>SDVV010035093.1:0-11100 GCA_016164225.1 Gammarus roeselii
CCGTATCATCAGCAAATAGCAACTGGCTCAACTGCCAACTCCGTCCATTCGCTTCCAAGAGTTCCAAGCCACGACCCAGCACACTCGCGTTCACCTCTGTTACCCCAGAAAGATGAAACTGTAATCGCATGTATGAGGATTGACGTGTCGCTCCCAGGGCGGGCAAAATACATCATCAAGGGATATTTTCATAGTACTTATTTTGTCTCAAATCTTCTAGTAAAAATCGGACCAAGTAACGAGTAAATGTATCTAGATACCGTCTGTTGGCCAACACTAACTGTCCTCCTACTTTGTGCCACCGGTAAACACGAGTCACGAGTGCTTGAAATAATTCACGGTCAAGCGTTTATTACCAATCATTTCACAAGCAAGATCAGTCTCCTATACCATGTTTGCGACCAGTAGCTAATTTGAATTTATATGACACCAGTGGATAAGAAATAGGCGGGCTTTCTCACATTGGAGGCCTCCAGAATATACCAGTACCAACAATGCGTACAATAGCTAGCTACTATGGTAACAGAGTTGTACTGTAAGTAGGATAAAGGGAATACGTATTTCGTAATTCATAATCTGAGGTTTTTGCGTGGAGTGTTACCGCACGCGTTGGTAAGATAATGAAGTACGAACTCCCTGCTACGTTGAGGAGATGCTGGCCGCAGCGGATGCGGTGTCCGAAACGTATGAGGCGAGAAGGACTATCTACCTGTTTCCAAAGGAGACGCAAGGTTGGTTAGGCTTCTCTACTGTGAAGAGGTATTTGTGCACGAATACGAGTGGCGACCTCCAAAACGCCTTGTATATGACTTGAAGCGGGAGTCCACGCGTCCAAGCGAGAGACGAGGCATACTTGCGGACATAGTGAGCTTTAGCGAAGGCATGCGGCGTGGCCTCATTGATAAGCGAGCAGGTGTAGTGCCCCACCGATGACGCCCTGAGAAGCTTGCCGGAAGTAGGATGGATGAACAAAAACTCATTGGACGATGGACATCGTGCTATGTAGGCTTTGAGTGCGGTCATAGGGCACGAGCCGTGTGCCAGGCCATCCGGCAACAGTGAGGCGATAGAGATTAGCGGTGGTGTGTATGCGAGGATCTGGTTTTCGTACAGGAATATGTCGGCGGTCAGGATGAGCGCGCATGGCAGGGTTCGTGGAGAAATGAAGTCTCGTGCGTGACATGACTGCAATTTCCGAGACCCTGAGAGTGCCCAAATTGACATCGTCTGAGTATTGAAGCGAGGAGAGGCGAGCATGTCGAGCACCAGCTCGAGCTTCCATTGCGGCACGAAACGTTGTTGTGGCGGATTCTCGTGAAACTATGCCCGAGCCAGTGCATGGAAGATCGCCCCGCAGGTCGTGACGCCAGAGCCATGTAAGAGGGGCAAGTGTAGCGCATTCCTGTAGACCAGAACCGCACGAGGATTGAGCCGCTTCTGCTTGCCGGCGTAGTGCAGAAACGTCAAGAGGGTGGACTGGTTGATGGGCTGCGCCTGCGTGGCGCGTAGCCACGTTTGGAAACAAGTCCAAACGCTTTGTGTGGACTGCTTGTGTGTGTTTACCAAGGGGTCCGCCAGCGAGCTCTTGAATTTGATCGTGAGCACCGTTTTTAAAAATTCAATGCGAGATAACGCGAGAAGGGTCGGGATGTTAGAGGGACCTCCCTGCCTTCGATGCGCTGGGACACGTCGAGGACGAGCGAGAGTTCGTGGAAAGACGCGCTGACCGTGAGCCACCACAGTGCGTTGGGGTGGTCGGGGACCACGTGGATGCCGCTGTAGCGGTACGTCTCAAGATTGTGGAGCACTTGGGGAATCAGGTTGTATGGAGGGAAGAGGTATATTTCCTTCCACTGATTCCAGTCGCATTGGAGAGAATTCACTAAAACCACTCGCGGGTGAGGAAAAAGAGCTGCAAATAGTGGGAGCTTCTAGGTTCCCCGGATGTGCGAAGAGGTCGATGTGCATGGTCCCGAACAGGGCAGAGAGGCGGGAGAAGCACTGAGGCGTTAGCGCCCATTCCGTTTCTACCGGTAGGAGACGTGAGAGCTGATCGAGCCAAACGTTCTGCGAACCGGGAAGGAAGGTCGCGAGGAGGGAGAGGTGGTGGCACTGAAGGATCTGTAGAAGCTGTGCTCCGAACTTCTGCAGCGCCCAAGCCTTGCTGGAGCCCAAGTGGTTCTCCATGGCCACTGTCGCAAGGTTGTCGGACATCACGCGGACTGTGGTGTGGTGCCATTGAGCTCGTGCACCCAGCGCGTGTATGATGACCAGCAATTCCTTCGCCGTAATATGAGGTTTGCGTTCCCCGCGAGACCAGCGGTCGTAAGACTGCTGGTCGCTGCCGCATACGGCACCCCACGCTTCGTCCGATGCATCCGTCCACAGGAGGTGCTCCGGGAGGGAGGCATTACGAACAGGACGGTGGTATGAAGAAAGGTTTCGTCGCGCCAGTGCTGAGCTGCCTGGCGGTAGGAATTGTTGAGCCGGCAGGGCTTGCGGGAGAGGTGGAGGGAGCGTGCTGCGAGCACCACCTCGTTGAAGAGGCGACGAGCATGGCATAAGTGAGGTGTGAGGAAATTTATTATGACGAGGAAACTCTGATGCTGTCGGAGCGATGTCGGAGCGAGAGGGTTTGGCGGGAAAGTATCTCCGTGGCCATGTCCCTGCAGCGGTCGATGTATTCCAAGGCTGGAGCGATGGACCTGGCCGCGAAGATGAATGTTACTCCCAAGAAGTCGATCTGCTGGGTGGGTTCAAGAACAGATTTCTCCATGTGGACGCGGAAGCCTAGTTTGAGGAGAAGGTCGCAGGCCGTCTGGGTGTTGCGCCGGCAGTGAAGAGCTGTCGGTGCCCAGAAAAGCCCGTCGTCGATGTAAAAGACCGCAACTATCCCTTGCTGGTGGAGTTGACGCATGGGCAGCTTCGCGAACGTTATAAAGATTTTTGGTCCCGGGTTGAGACCGAATGGGAGGGCGAAAAATAAAAACAGTTGGCCTCTTAGTTTGAAGGCCAAGAATTTTTGGAATCTGGGATGAATCGGGATGTGTGGGAAGGGGGGGTTCAGCACTGCCCGTATGCGCTGCGGGTGGGACATGCGGAACGTGGATACCGGGATGTATCTGTTGAGGCCGGAGAGGTCGATCACCAGGCGATCTCCTCCCGAGGCCCTGTGGATCGTAAAGATGCGAGATACAAAAGCCGACTGTCTGGGAACCGCCTTGACTGTGCCTTTGCGCCAAAATTCCAAAACGAGGGGTACTAGAACATCCTCGCGTTGTCGGTGGGAGACCGTGTAATCGAGTAGGGGGGTCGTGGCGTCCATTTCCAGAAGGGGCCTGTGGCGAAAATGCGTTTGACCTAGGGCGTGGACTTGGTCCAGTGCGCGAGGCGGTTCCTGAGGGTTGCCAGCAGAACATCAGAGTTTGCGGAAGGAGGGGCGGTCCACTGTCTGTGGTTAGCTGTGGCCTGTGAGCGGTAGGGGGAGGGTCATTTGTGTGCAGAGGTTCTCCGACCCCTTCCGCGACTACCCCTCCTTGGAAGGTACTGGGTGCGTTCCGGAAACCCAGGGCAGGCGGGGGGCGGGACCTGGAGTTTGTCTGAGGCGCACCGGAGCCCACCCGCCTCCCTTGAGGTTGCCTAGCGTCCTGTTGGAACGTAGGGCTCGCCCTTGGCGATGCGGGTCGGCCACGAAAGGAGCTTCGTGCCATTCCTCCTCGGTTACAAAGGGGATGCTGTGTGACAGTTTCCCGGTTTTGCGGGGGTCTCCGTGGAGTAGGGGCAACGAAACTTGATGTGGAGGGGCCCGTGAAGGAGAGGACCTCTGTCCTGCAACGAAAAGTGTCCAGCGCTTGGCTAGCCTGTAAGATCGCCCAGTCGGTGAATAGTTGAGGTTCAAATACCGACCCTGCTAGAAGGGCGGTCCGAGCGGATCCCGGAGCGAGCTTGTCCAGCGTCTGAAACCAAATCTGTTATTTTATCCACACTGAGCAGCGTCGAAGAAGGACCCCGACAATAGTTGTGAGCAGAGCCTGTGGTGAGCTCTGCCAGACAACGCAATGACTGAGGGATAACTGGTGTGCCATCGGTGAGGACAGGAGTCCGGATGCGCTCAAGAATCCCCGTCAGTGATGCGCCGAGGATGTTGCCGCGCAGGTTGTGAGCCAACTGCGTGCGGAGTCGGAAGTCTTTGGTACGTGCTTTTGTGGCAATGTGCTAGACCGGGTAAGCGATCTTATCCTTTGTGGCGTCGAAGTGAGCCTTCGGGGAGAAGATCGGAGCATTCGCGAACTCCATCAAGGACTTTACGGGGCAGCGTGCCATGAGCGCAAATTGCATGTTTGACCAAGCGTCAAGATCCTTCGGTGCTGACCCGTTGGGCAGGACGGTATTGATTTGCTCGAGGAATTCAGATATTGCTTTTGGGATACGTTCTAGGACGAACAGGTCGTCTTCTCTGACAGTCACCCCCCGATGGGATGGTTGCTCAACCGAAAAGACACTCTTGAAAAGCTGGAGAGGAACCTTCTTCGAACCTGCTGGCGGCAGAAAAGGGGTGGACCTACGGACGAGTAGCTGAACCGCGGTGCTGGTCAAGTCCACCGGAAAGAAAATTAGGTTAGGACCCCTCTCATGAACCTTGATCAGATTGCTAGGGGGCCCTGTGGTGCAGACATCATAGTCGCAGCTCACCAATCCCTCTGTGTACGTCGCGGTGCGAGGAGGTACATGCCACCTCTCCTCTGTGGAAGGGGGAGAGGCTTGGGGCGGTGTTTCGTCATCGGGGAGCCCCGCGGAGCGCGCCTGGTTACCGTCTGGAAGCAGGGGGTTGTGATGGTACTGTAAAGGGCTGGTGCCGTGAACGCGGTCTGTGCGTGAGTGGAGCAATGTCTTGAGCGATGTTGCGGCTCCCTCGTCCGATAAGGTCCGCATTGACACGGAGAGCAGGCCCAAGTCCTTCGGGGTGTACTCCCGCTGGAAGTGAAACCCCTCCTGGATGGGTGGCGACATGTCCAGCGTGCTGTCTTCCCAATTGAGGAAGTACGCGTTAAAATGCGTCCTTTGTCGCGCATCTGTGACCCAGAAACCGAGGGAGAGGCAGGCGCGTCGGGGGTAGAGGACCGCGAGGGGGGGGCCGTTCGTGTGAGTAGGGTTATCCCTATCCGAGCCCCTCGACGATTGGGGGGAGAGACGCCTAGGGTTGTCTGCTGCCGTGCTGTCCTCCTTTGCTTTCCGTTTGCTAGTCTCCGAGTAGCGAGGTGGATTGTGTTGCGTACCTGGAAGTGTAAGGTGGCGGGAGTTAGGGTGCAAAAAGGACCTTGTGTCCGATCTGGTGTTGCCGGAGTATGTCCGTCTCATGGACCGATTTCTGTTCAGGAAAGCCCCGTAAGCTGCACTGCCTAGGGCCGCTTCCATGGCCGATAGGCAGATGGCGCACCCTGCTAGCCTATACATGTGTCCCGCGAAGCAGTTGGAGTGTCTCAGGCAGGTGATATAGAGGTCGTTTTTGGGCAGAGGACAGGCACATTGGGAGCAGGCGGGCCACGAAAGTGTTTCCAACATGTTCTGAAATCAGGGAGAGAGAAGTATAAGTCGGAGGCAAAGACTTATACAAGAGTATGGGTATAACACAATACTTTGAAGAAAGTTATGATCCGACCAAAATTTTTGCTATTATTTTGACAAAAAAAAAAGTCTCAACAATTTTTGTCGAGAACTGCATAGACAAATTGTCATGTCGACAGATTTCTGTCTCTACAATTTTCTGTCTTGACAAATTTGTTTTGACAATTCTTGTCGAGAACAGTATTGACAAATTGTTGTGTTGACATATTTCTGTCTCGACAACTTTCTGTCTTGACAAATTTCTGTTTTGACAATTTTTGTCGAGAACTATATCGACAAAATGTTGTGTTGACAGATTTCTGTCTCAACAACTTTCTGTCTTGACAAATTTGTTTTGACAATTCTTGTTGAGAACAGTATTGACAAATTGTTGTGTTGACATATTTCTGTCTCGTCAACTTTCTGTCTTGACAAATTTCTGTTTCGACAATTTTTGTCGAGAACTGTTTTGACAAATTGTTGTGTCGAGATTTCTGTCTCGACAACTTTCTGTCTTGATAAATTTCTGTTTAAACAATTTTTGTTGAGAACTGTATTGATAAATTGTCGTGTCAACAGATTTCTGTCTCAACAACTTTCTGTCTGTACAAATTTCTTTTGAGATTCCTCCTAGGCCCACGGCACAATTTTTGTCGAGAATTGTAAAAAAAATTGTCATGTTGACAGATTTCTGTCTCTACAATTTTTGTCAAGACCTGTATAGACAAATTTTCGTGTCGTGAGACGCAGCTCATTGAGAGCAAATTCAGTGTGGCAGGGCAATAATTGCTGACCCCATCTGTGGCTCTAGGGGCAGTAGGTCACTACTCCACTGCCCAGATGGGCCGCCGCGCACTGAATCTTAACTTTCGAGAAAGTGCTACGATCTGTCAGGATCAGGTGAGGCGGGAGTGCTCTGCGTCTGAAGCCAGAGCGACTAATGAATGATGGGGCAGGCCAGTTCACGCATATTTAGGGAAGAAAAGGGTTGGGGGCTGAGGGTTTTAGCCGGCAGACGGCCTAGCGCGCCACCCGGTACCCGGAAGACATTTAGACCGATAGGCGCAACACGCCACACGCCGCCAAGCGGACAAAGTTTCTTTTTCCTAAAACTCAAGGACAGTCAAGGAACTTGAAAGTTTCGAGACTCTCGAGTAAGGTTTAAAGGCTCAAAGGTCTAAATCGGTCAAAAACTATGTTCAACGGATGTTATCAAAATTCTCTCGCAAAAACGTCTCTGTAATGTTTTCTCTTCAGGATTCATTCAAATAAAAGCAGAAGCGCAATGCAAACCATATGGCTCTTACGAGTGGAAGAGAAATGTATAATTTTATAGACATACAGCCGTTTCCCCCTAGTTAGAAGCGTGGCTAAGTTAGGCTGACACAGAGGAGAGAGGCGCCTAACCTCCGCGCCACAAGACCCCCGTGTCTATACCGAGGCTCGAACTCGTGACATGCAGCACCAGAGGCTGACACTGCAGTCAGATACGCTAACCACTTGGCCACGGCGCCCTAATAATATGAATAATCAAATTGCTCCTCACAAATAAATATCCTTCAATAAAATAAGAGACTCTGCAGCCTGGACACAAGTATTCTGACAAACAATTAAAAAACATTTTAAAAAATCAGTGCGGTTTATTTGAAAACCAGCAGCTGTACGGGTTTTCATTGAACAATTGGTTAGATTTCAAATCAACTGTACCCACAAAATAAAACTTACATCCCAATAAAACAGCACTACAAAACAACTTTCCCGTCATACAAGCATCTTACGGTCACAGTTAGTCTCTTCAGCAGCAACGCTGACAGCATCCTGCTTGACAGGCAAGTTGATATCAGGAACAGCAGCACGACTGAGTATCCTGAGATTGGCAGGTCTGCGGTCCCAGCCGAGCAGTTCGTATTTCAGCTGCCTTCCCTTCTGCCCCTGCGAAAAGTGCCTCTCACAAACGACGGCCGTCCTGGTGTTGACGTAGTCTGCCCTGCAGCAGAGCTCGAGCCACCGTTGCGCAAGGGCGGGATCGCGGGGGAAGCGGTGGTAACTGCGTGTTCCGGTGGAGCTGCAGCCGAGCATGGCACACACGCGAGAGCGGCTCTGGGAGATAATGAAATTAAATATCAGTACTAGCATTTTTATTATCATCAGTAGGCACTGACTATTATTATAACATCAAATAGGGAATTTCTACTGCCAAGTAGTTGATTTTCAGTTTTTAAATGTAACGCATGAACATTGATATTGAAGATGTGGCCGCTCATCTCTAAGAAGCAAACAGATTGCTGAAACAAGATGTGTTGAAAGTAGTTAACACTTGCCATATTATCTACCCTGGCAATAGTTTTGTTTAGATTATATCATACAGACTGGTCCAGCTAATGCTGAGGGAGAAAATTTGCTTTACAGCGTAATACAACGCAACAAATTGATGCAAGAAAAGCATGCACCAGCTGCTTGTGGGGGGTAAGGAAGCTTGCACTACCTATACTTTCGACGGAATGAATTAAGAGTGTAGCGCTTTTGCTTGTTGGCCAGGTACAGTCTTTTATCAGCTGGTGGAGGTAGAATGGTATACAGTTGCCCAGAACCAGCAGTGATCACAATTATAACGGTAACATTTAAAATTATTATTCCATCACGCTTAAAAAAGAATTGATCCATTAGCTACATCGCTAAAACAAGGCAATATGTGGTACATACGAGGCTCAAGGAGATTTGGTCAACAAAATGTTCATAGCTACCACCAAAAAGTATCAGCAAATGCAAATCTAGCAATGCATCTAGTATCTAGCTACATTGGTATTAGCTAATTAGTCAACATACTATATATATTTAATACTCAGTCCGCTGTTGAAAAACAAATAAAAATATTTGGCACCAGTTATACTTTTGTATCAGTATACGGGCTTTGTTCGTACTTTTCATGCAGTAGCCATCGGTCGGTATCAGTGGAAAATTGTCTGATACCACTGAACTTTTTATATTTTTTATTCGACACAAACGAAGGTTAAAAATTAAAATGCATCCATACGCTTTATAATCCTGCAATCAATTGTCTCATTGTGATTCTAGGTGTTAATAATTTTGAGAGCTGGAAGAATACTAAGGAATTAGGTTTTTAATGTTTTGTATAACAACTTACATACTATAAATGTATTACAATTGTATAGCTAAGTAATATACTTGAAGCATCAATATCAGTATTGGCTTGATTTGGAGTATAGGCATCGGCCAAAATTTGTCAATCAGTACCTATCTTGTTGAAGGCTATTGAGTGTCTGCTAAGCAGAAGCAGAGAGGGCATCAGCCTTTGCCTGACTTACAGTGGCGCATTTGGAAGAAGAAGCACCAGATCTTGCAACTGGCAAGTCTTCTGGCTCATGTTCAGACCGGGGCATAACTGGACTTTCACTGTTGGACGTTTTTGACCGATGAGCGAGCATCTGGAGGGACTTTTGTGAGTTGACAGCACCAGGTTGTGATTTGGACAGGGGATCTTGAGGTCTTGACATGATATCTGGTGTTATGGGAGCAAGGTCATGTAGTGATGGCGTTAGATACTGTCTTTTAGTAGCATTCTCTTGGCAGCTGAGCTCTGTGCCTGGCACTTTGAGAGATAGTGGCACTGAAGATGAACCTTTCTTCAGTACATAGACTTTCTGTAATTGAAGAACAGATAAGAATGATCAACAAATTAGTAACAAACATTACTTAAAATATTTAAACTACTTAGAAGATTTGTACTGTGTTTTATTAATAAATAATACAATAAAAACAAGATTTTTGAATAAAAAATGTTCAGCCAAATCATGTGGTATTAACAAACTTTTCATACAAAATCAATTAAGAGAATAGGATGTTCATGGCAACACAAATCATGGGCGTGGTATGTCTATTAAGCCTGGTAAGAATAATATCCACTCTTCTGGTTAATATACCAATAAGGCTTCAGCACTGTGCTTCACTCACAGAAATATAAATTGATGGACAATGCGATATATATCTCTCCTGTTTGACTAGGCAAAAGAAGTGTTGCCTCTTAGCCATATCCTACCCACCGGGTATAGGTGGGGGTGTCCCATGTAATCCTCGACTATCTTACAGCATATAAGTACTATCATCTGGCAGCTCATAAGCCTAGAGTTGGAGAGAATATTAGCATATACAAACCACAATCTGGCAGCTCAGAAGCCTTGAGTTGGGGAGAATGTTAGCATATACAAACCAGAATCTGTCAGCTCATGAGCCTAGAGTTGGAGAAAATATTAGCATATACAAACCATTATCTGGCAGCTCAGAAGCCTAGAGTTGAGGAGAATGTTAGCATATACAAACCACAATCTGGCAGCTCAGAAGCCCAGAGTTGAGGAGAATGTTAGCATTCACAAACCACAATCTGTCAGCTCAGAAGCCAAAAATTGAGGAGAATGTTAGCATATACAAACCACAATCTGGCAGCTCAGAAGCCTAGAGTGGAGGAGAATGTTAGCATATACAAACTACAATCTGAGGCTCAGAAGCCTAGAGTTGAGGAGAATGTTAGCATATACAAACCACAATCTGGCAGCTCAGAAGTCAAGAGTTGGGGAGAAAGTAAGCATTTACAAACCACAACCTGGCAGCTCAGAAGCCTAGAGTTGTGGAGAATATTAGCATATACAAACCACAATTTGGCAGCTCAGAAGCCTAGAGTTGAGGAGAATGTTAGCATATACAAACCACAATCTGGCAGCTCAGAAGCCTAGAGTTGAGGAGAATGTTAGCATATACAAAGAACAATCTGGCAGCTCAGAAGCCTAGAGTTGAGGAGAATGTTAGCATATACAAACCACAATCTGACAGCTCAGAAGCCTGAGTTGAAGGGAATGTTAGCATATACAAACCATCATCTGGCAGCTCAAAAGCCTGGAGTTGGGAAGAATGTTGCCGGGCCAGAAAGGAAATCATCATTCGACCCGAAGCCAAATCCCAAAATTAATGAAGTTTCTGGTTGGAGGAAATGTCATAGTAAACCATATTTCTTTGGCAGAGATGATTGGATAGTCTTGCAAGATCTCAAGAAAGAAGAAATATTCTAGTTGGTTGTTACATCGAGTGTAATTTGCTTGAACTAAGGCAAACTAGAGGGCAAAGAGAACTAAGGCAAAGAGAGGGCTGTATGAGGGTGTTGTTGTCCCAACTGTACTCTATGGAGCTGAGGCTTGGGGGGCGAGAGCAGAGGAGAGAAGAAGGTTGAATGTTTTCGAGATGAAGTGTCTGAGGAGCATGGCTGGAGTAACGCTGAGAGACCGGATCACCAACGACGTGGTTCGAATCAGAACAGGAATGGTGAAAAAGTTGGAGAACAGAGTGGATTCGCGTGTATTGAGATGGTTCGGGCACATGGAGAGAATGGATGAAGGGAGATTGGTGAAAAGGGTGATGAATGCGGAGGCGAGTGGTCGCAGGCCTAGAGGTAGACCGAAGTTTGGATGGATGGATGGTCTGAAGCAG
>SDVV010035094.1:0-11100 GCA_016164225.1 Gammarus roeselii
CCACATGTGTATAGAATGCTCTGCCTCCTACTTATGCTCGGATCAGCGAGGCTGACAAGCCCTGGCCTCAGGGACTAAGTCGGCGGTATTCACTGCTTAACTACCTTAACAACTGAATTACTCAAAACATCGTATCCGAACCGAGAGTCCTTTTTGAGGATTTCTTGCTACCGCATGCAACTAATTCGCGTTGTGTGCATAACTTCTTAGAATTTTGTTGAAAATTATGGAGTATTCAGCAAAAATCTAATTTATTAGGAATATGAGCATCACTGGGGAGGACCTGGAGAAGAGCGGGAAGGTGGGCACGTAGGAGGTGTAGACAAGCACCATTGCCTCTACCACCAGCCCGGACGCGAGGGGGGAGCAAAGGCAGAAAGGGGGTTGGTGGGTAAGCATGAGGGGTAGACTGGCATCTACATATCCAATCTGGAGAAAAGAGTCTGACCAGAGGAAACACAACGAAGTGGAGGGAATGACTGAAACTTGAACTCGAAAATGGACCTGAACAGGAGAGGGTACATTTGAATGAGCTGGAAATAAGAGTTTGCTCAATCCTGCTGTCTTGCATTCAAATTCATGTGTTGAAAATCCTCAAAACCGAGATATCTTTCAGGGGGGTACTCTAGCCTGAGCACCATGCATAACTTCACAGAAAACAGGCATGTCCAAAGAACGGTTGAAGTGATGTTTTCGGGAAAATAAATGATAATCTAGGAAAGTTATGAAGGCAGAATATAATCAAAAATAAATATATCGTGTGACTAAATTGAACCTAAATACCTAGCGAGCACTAAAACGACGAGTCGGCGTCGGCGTTCAACGGCATAAGTACGATGGAAAGCCTATGTCTTATCAATGTGGTCCCAACAGAGGGATTTCATGGTTGTCAGAGAACCCAGTTGATTTCACATATGAAATCTGTTATCTGTAAAACGTTACAAATTACCTGTTGTGTCGAACTCTCAAGTGACCTCAGCCCAAATCTGCTTCAATATCGTAGATCAAATTCAGTTGCGAGCTATTGTAATATTTTTTTCCCGCTTAGTTCGTACTCATGTAATACTAGCGCAGCTACAATTATTCCAGATTCCGGATCTTATTCAGTAGACGAATTTTTACTATTACCGGAATCCAATTGAAATTACCTATTGTAAATATAGCAACCGAATTAGTATTAAATTTTCGGAGGCATTGAGAACTTACGACTATAATGATATAATATCGTGGGTAAACTAAGATGATGCCTTTACTCAGTTCTCTTTGTTCCAATTCAACTATTTGTGGTTCATATCCTTCTTAGTAACTAAAAGTTTCGTTACAAGTAAGCTATGAACCCGTAGATGACACCGAGTTGACATATCTAATAAAAATACCACCTGTAGCGTCCATCTAAAGGCATCCCCTCAGGCATAAACATGAAGAAAACGCTACAAAAATACGTTCATGAATCTGACTGATGCTGCTCATCAAACTCACATTCGAAATCTGAATGAGACCTATCAAAGAAATAACAATAAAACATGGAAAAGCAATACTAACCTCATTGGAAACCATAACCAGATATATTCGAGTTTGACTCATGTTGAGGATGAGGTTCAATAGTATACCTGGTACCTAAGATGAATCTATTTTAATCAACAACATCCCTTCTGAACATTGTTTGGAAAATAAGATACCCAAGCAGTTAATATATTTGATTAGAGAGAGGAGACAAAACGAGCACGAGTGCTCATGTCGAGTTGCCTCCTTGAAAAAAGTGAAAGAAGATAATAGTATCAGCAATGTCTTGGATAAAATCCAACCAATGTAATCAAAACCATCTCTATGAATATTGGATCTTCTTTGACGCATCTCATCATGAATCCCATAAGGCGGAGAATTTTCCACGATGAGCTAAGGTTCACTAAAATTAGTCAAAGTTTTAAAATCAAGGGATAATTGACATTGAGAATTATTGTCAATATCAGTCCCATCCGTCATCAGTTACGTTTTTGAAAAAAAAAATGTCTGCTGGATGGTATGTTCACGTTGTATCAATTAACCTACGTAGACGAAATCAATTTGGCTTCCAGGCTTTTAATAATAAAGAACATGCGTTATTTACGTCCACTCGAGAAGTTATTGATTGGCTTGATTGTAGGTAAGTCAGTGTTGCACCTTTCAAGGACATCAGCGATGCTTTTAAATTTGGTTAATCATGTTCTTTTGGTGGTGAAATTATGGTAAAATGGAGTAAATTCCATTGAGAGGAGTTGGATATAATGTTATCTCCTCTAAAGAAAACACCTCATGAGTTGGAATAAACAATCATCTTCTGTCAGTGCGCTTAATATAGGAGTACCGCAAGGGTCGGTCTTTGGATCATGATTCTTTCTTATCTACGTTGATGACGTCGTAAACACTAGCGACAAGTTGTCATTTGTATAAATAATACATGAGTGTACTTCGCTGAAAAAAAATATTGATTTTATTCCTACAATAAAATAATTAGGTGGTCGACATTTGTTCAACGCATTGCAAATGCGTTAACAAACAAAGTTTCTTCATGTAATAGTCCACGTGAGACTTAACTGGAAATATCACGTCACTTTTGTTGGTGGGAAACTATCCAAATCGCTTGACATTTTTAACAAAATTCAAAATGAACTGACAACTTCTCCAGTCTTTTGTACCACAGCCTTATTCATCCCTATCTAACTAATAGTATCAACGTGTATGCTTCTACCTACAAAACAAACCTAAGACCTACCATTGATAGTCCGAGCGTGTCACATACTGGCACTCATTCACGTCATTCACTTTCCTAAGCTTTCAATCGTTTATCTAGCATTGATAATGATTTGTTTGGGTATTACCCTGTGTATAATCTTCGCAACAATACAGATTAGCAAATTCGCAGTATCTCATCAACACAATCCCAACTCTTATGTTAAATACAGAGCAGCCATTACTTGAAATGCAATTGCTACAGACACACATACGAACGAGTAGCTGTATAGGTACCTTTAATCGTAAACTATGATTATACCTCCTACGTGCAGAAATTCTTCTCCAGTTTTTTACTTCCTATATGCAATTCACCATGTCAACCATTTGTTATTCATCAGTATAATTTTCTCACACACGTGTTTATTTTATGTTTCATATGCTTCATTTTCTGTTATGTGGTACATATAGGATCATGTTCAATTATCAGCTCATTTTAATAACATATTGAAATGCTTTTACTGTGCACATTTGTAGCTAATAATGTCACTCATGAAGGTCGTTTTAGAATACGTAACTTGTGTACCAAACAATTCACGGGTAAATGTAATAGACAGCCACATGTAGGACATATGTTTTCCTCAGTTTCTTCATTAAAGGTCAAGGTGAACGATACATCGTCACGATTACTTAAATGTCAGTGCACCTAACTCATTTTACAATAGTTCAATGTTACGTTTTTCGTTGGTCACGACACATTGAACAATAACGAATACTTGTAAGTTAATAATAGGTGCGTATCATTATCAAATGTTACCTTCAGAGAAGCTCACGCTGACAAAGACTTGCGTACACATGCAATGTGTAGTGTAGCGCTCCTGTAAATTTTCCACGTGTAATTATATATAATTTTATTGTAATTCCATAAGTCCTTGAATCGTTAGTTTCTTAGTTCTGGGCACGTCGCCACTCATCAGTCATAGCAATTGGAAACGAGATGTCGGCATTATGTCACTAAATCGACATTGTTTCGACATTGGAATGATGCATCAGCTCGACCTCATCTATTCGTCATGGGTTTGACTTCGCAAGTAAGCAACCGGTCAACCATCTTCTATATTACAATAATTCGAGATCTAAAGTAAGACGTGAACATAAAATCATCAATTAGTCATTGGTTTGACATCAATAATGATAATATCGGCACGGCTTTACCAATAAGCAATGCATTAGACCTCGAAATTGAGATGTTAGCAATTGAGATGTTAGCAATTGAGATGTTAGCAACAGAGATGTTAGCAATTGAGGTGTAAGCAATTGAGATATTAGCAATTGAGATGTCAGTAATTGAGATGTTAGCACGATGTCACCTTGTGTCAACTGTGAAGGAATTAAACATTTCACCAAACGGATCCGAATCAATCAATAAACGAAATAGATTGTGATATAAAATATGGATGACCCAAGATGAATCTATCTAGGTGTAGATACACTCCTCCCTCGATACCAACTGGCACAGAACAGTCTAATCTATTCGCGGTCAAATGATCTATTGCTCAATATTGTTGTCAGGTTGAGCTTTCACAATCAACAGTCTTTAATGCCATTAAAAAGTAAAAAGTCAATAGCATGATACAATAGCATCGTGATGAGATCATGGAGGAACAGCACACCTCCATAACTGAGGGGCATCTGGCGCTGAAAACGAACCTCAATGAGACGGGTTCAACTCCTACTACCACGCTATTCCAGAAGCGCTCAAAGGCAAAATCGACGACCTTAAACTGATTTCCCTCTCGATTGAACGTAATTGAGCCACACCAAGCTGCTTCGCCATTCCTAAACTCCAGTATCTGTTGCGCGCTGCTCCCACATACCTGCACGCTAATTACCTAGCTAGATTTGACGAATCAGTCCGAAAGAGTTTCCCAACAATTAATAACATTTCATTTTCAGATTTTTCGTGGAAGCAAGCTACTCTCCCTGTCAGTTCTGATGGTTTGGGCATTCGCAAGGCGCATTATATTGCTCTGCCCAGCTTAATTTCATCTTTGCACTCTGTCGGTCCCTTAGTTGAAGCCGTTCTGCCAAACGTTAACGTTTTGGCGCAGTCTTACGAACTTCCGGAGGCAGTGTTGGCATGGAAGGTTGAGCATGGTGAAGATGCGATTGCACCAGAAGGAGACTGCTGCGCCATCCAGAAGTCATGGGACAGGAAAGGAGTAAGGGTAACCTTGGACGGTCTCTTACTTAAGGCAGAAGATCTTTAAACTAAGGCTCGTCTCCTGGCTGCTTCTTGTCACGATAGCGGTTCTTAGCTTGAAATAATTCCAGCCCCCCCTCTTGGTACTTTATTGGACCCTGACTTGCTTCGAATTGCTCCTGCGCTCAGAGTGGGTGCACCGGTGTGTCATCCGCAGCTCTGCCGCTGCAGTCAGCGTTTGGATGAGTCTAGCACTCACGCGCTCTCGTGCCTTTATAGCGGAGGTCGTCATCCTAGACATTTGGCTCTGAATGACATTATTAAACAAGCGCTACGCAAAGTTGGCCTTGTTACGATCCGTGAGCCCGGCATCGATCGAGGCGATGGTAAGCGACCTGACGGCGTTACAGTCTTCCAAGTTTTTAGAAGGAAAAACCTTAGTTGGGATTACACCTAGGTGGACACTTTTGCGACAAATCACTTGCCTGGCACTTTCTTTGAGGCTGGCAGGGCTGCCAACGCAGCAGAGAACAAAAAAAGTAAATAAGTATCAATCTCTTCGTGACCGCTACCTTTTCGAGCCCTTGGCTATTAAGACAACCGGCGCTATCGGCAAGTCCAGCAGCCTTCTGATCCACGACATCGGCCGACGGTTAGAGAGTGGGTGCACCGGTGATTGGATTGGATTGGATTGGATCTTGGATCTTTGCCGAGGTAGAGGGGGTAGGCCGTTACTCCAGCAGAGCTGGAGGCGGTAGTAGTATGGTTGGATGCCACAACTTCTGGCGAGTGATTAGGCCAGGGGTCTCCCTACCTTTGGGTGCCTTAGGAAATAAATGGTGGAGGCATCTTCCCGGGGCCTTCAGACTCCATTAAAATAAGCTCCTACTAGAGGTGTAGGTATTGCTTGGTTAACACTGGTATGTGTCCGAAACTGAATACAAAAATAACTTTTACAGATATGGGCTTGACTCGTTATTTCTTTCAAATGTTGAAGATTAATATGATAATTTTCCATAATCGAATCGGCGTTATGCAGATGTCAAAAAGACTTTGTGTCCACTCTGACTCAACCTTGCGACGGCATTTAGTCTCCGACATAAGTAATTTTTATTCAGTATCGTTGCGGCGCCAGCGTATAAATGGCGCAGAACCGGTGCCTGAGAGAGGTCACAACAATACTGAAAAGCCGCCACGTCATTGCAGCCATACGTCGTTCCGTTGCTCAATAGACGCAACGCAAGTGCTGGCTCGTCGTGTTCTGCTACGAAGACTTCGTTTCTCAGTCGAACTGGCACTAGCTCCCTACGTTAATGACGACGAGATATGTTGGCCAGCCGACACAGCCTGTGTCCGTCTATCAGAGGCCGACGCTGTCTATGTTGGCTACTGCTCGTGAAGGGATCGGAAAATTCACTGATTAGGAATACAACTCTAGTCAGTTATTTAACACCGGTGTTCTAGTAATGGCCCCCGGTTTGGAGTGCATGAAAAGGAGTGGAGTAACGATTGTTGAATGGCTCGTGGGGTTACTGCATCGGTGTTTTTTTGGCGAGCGTGGTGCAGATTGAGTGTCCCTGTGCTTGCATTGTTCCGCTGTATAAGGGCAAAGGAGAAGAGTGCTGCATAAAATGAATGCTGCAATGCAAGGGCATCAGTTTATTATGTGTGGTCAGTAAGCTGTACGGGAGAGTGCTCATCAAAATTATTAGAGACGGATGACGCAATTGGCGAGGAACAGTGCGGCTTTAGGAGTAGTTGAGGGTGTGCCGATCATATTGTTGCAGTGAAACAAACGTTTCAGAGGTACATTGCGTAGGAAGATGTGTTCTGGGCCTCCTTGGATTATAAAAAACCCACGACAGGGTCAAAATGGAAGCGCTGTGGAAAGTGTTGCGTTTGTATGGAGTGGGTGGAAATCTGTTGAAAGCGTCTCAGAGCTTCTATGTTGGCGGCAAAGCATGTGTCAGAGTGGGGAGTGAGGTGAGTGTCAGTGTACACGAATGTAATGGGTCGTGGCATACAGTTGAGCTGGTGGATACGGATGGTCGGAGTTGGTAGAGCCAGGAGGAAACTTCGAGGGACGTGGGTAGAAGTAAAGTAATGAGATGCTCGAGGAATGTCAATGCAAGAAAAATTCGTGTCCTCGTAAATGGAGACTGATTGGAGGGAGTTCAGTATTTCAAATATCTGGGCTCCCGTGTGGAGATGACTGAACTAGTGGGATCAGAGGGGAAAACCCGAAGTTTTTAAAGTGTTGAGTGCACTGATGAGTGTAATGAGCTGTATGGCATTGTGAATGGAACCAAAGTGAAGATTGTGTGAGGGTGTTGTTGTACAAACTTTGCTCTACAGAGCTGAGACTTGTGGGGTAGGAGCAGAAGAGAGAAGAAAGTTGAATCTTTTCAAGATGAAATGTTTAAGGGGCATGACCGGACTGACGCTGAGAGACAGGAGCACTAACGATGTTGTTCGAAATGGAATGGGGATGATGAAGAAGTTAAAGGACAGAGTAAATTTGCGTGTTTTGAGATGGTTCGGGCACACGGGTGAAAGCGATTGATATAAAGGGTGATTCAGGTGGAGGTGAGTGGACGTAGGCCTATAGGGGTGGACCGAAGTTCTGGTGGATGGATGGTGTGAAGCAGTCGTTAAGAAAGAGAGACTTGTAGTGTGGAGGTAGCGAGAGAGCGTGCTATGAATAGGTGGGAGTGGAGAATGGATCGTTTTTGTGACGCTGCCCTGATGAGCTTATCCGTCTGGATATTTCGTTGCGAAACGGGATGGTCGTGGATAGGTGCACCCGTTAACTATGACTGGGCAGGAGTACAAAAGTCACACTGTCGGGCGCTGCTGCTGACACTGATTATGGATCGCACACTTGACCCAGAGTGTCTGTTGAAGGGTCGTCTGGTTGAACCCTTCAGCGCAAAAGAGCCAAGTTGTGTGAGTGTATGAGAGGAATGTAAGGTGCGCCTTGCTGTGGGCCACCTCCCTTTATGGGGAATTCGACCGCGTGTCTGATTTGTTTCTGTATCAGTATTTTATTAATATAAAGAAAACGCATACATAAGTTTAGTTAGTCGTATCAATGATTGGTTTTATATAATATCCTCGGTTAGTTTTACACCTTATAAAAGCGTACTAAATCTGTTCATTTTATATTATTGAGCTTTTATCATTTCAAGAGAAGAAACATATTCAAATATTATTGATACTCATAGTTCAAGAGGATGATAATGTTTACAACGAAAATATAGAAATGGCCTCTTTGAGTGATGCTTGAATTAGTGTTAATGCAAGCATTCTCTAAGGAGACGCTGAACTGTTCATAAAAAACTGCAACACTTGATGAGGTTGGTGTCACGCGCATTTGATCAGTCTCTTCCAAAAAGTCTTGACGAAAAGACATCTAATTTTTTTCCGTGTCCGTTTCAACAATTTCGTAAATTAAATTATGATTTGTTCGGTATACGGCAAATTTTTAAACAGGGGTTCAAAAAATTCAAAGTTGCCGTGAACTGGCCACACAGCAAACAAAACCTAATTACCACAAAGCTATAACACACATAATTTTCCACATTTTCAGCAGGATAGAAACGTCCAAAAGATTGCATGAACATTTCAAAAGCCAACTACCGATATGCCAAAAATCGAGCAGTGCGCAGTATTCTTCAATTATTTTTTTAATTCCCAAATAAGATTAAATTAGATTAGAGGGACATTGCTTTCTAGTGCGTTGAAGTCAATGTCCTTCTGGCACTGAAAGTGATTCCAAGGAGGACTATTGTGGGATTCCAATCTTCCAACACAGGACCTTATCATTGGTCACAGTGCTCCACCTTCTACACCTCAACCTTGGTCAAAAGCGTTGTTCCAAGATAAGGAGCAGCTTCCCTGAAAAAGTTTCGACACTTCTACAGAATTTCACGAGAAAAAATCTGTGTTCAAACAACAACCTAAAATTGAAGAATAAGTTGTTTGCTAGATACATGTGATAAATGGTTAACTCCTCCTGCCTCTTGCGTTACACCAAGGGGGTGGAACGTGGTTCGTCGATTACCCTTTTTTTCTGGTTGAAGGGCACAAAAGTCTGGCCGAAGGAGCCTAAAAGAGTTTCATATTGCACGAGTTATGATTGCTGTTTGTCGAACAGTTGGGCAGGCACGCCGGGCACGCGGCCTGGTACGAACTGCCTGAACGAAGGCGGGCACAAGCCTAAATTACCGCCCAAGGCGCTCGGTAGGCCTGACTGTGGGGCCGAGGATGCTCTTCATTACACAAGATACACACAAAAAAACTCGACTATGAATTCGTTGCATAGCAGAGCAGAAGATGGGTGAATATTCTGCCAACAGTTCCCGTGGATGCATCGAGTTCACTTGGATAATTGGGTGAATATTCCGCCAACAGTTCCCGTGGATGCATCGAGTTCACTTGGATAATTGGGTGAATATTCCGCCAACAGTTCCCGTGGATGCATCGAGTTCACTTGGATAATTGGGTGAATATTCCGCCAACAGTTCCCGTGGATGCATCGAGTTCACTTGGATAATTGGGTGAATATTCCGCCAACAGTTCCCGTGGATGCATCGAGTTCACTTGGATAATTGGGTGAATATTCCGCCAACAGTTCCCGTGGATGCATCGAGTTCACTTGGATAATTGGGTGAATATTCCGCCAACAGTTCCCGTGGATGCATCGAGTTCACTTGGATAATTGGGTGAATATTCCGCCAACAGTTCCCGTGGATGCATCGAGTTCACTTGGATAATTGGGTGAATATTCCGCCAACAGTTCCCGTGGATGCATCGAGTTCACTTGGATAATTGGGTGAATATTCCGCCAACAGTTCCCGTGGATGCATCGAGTTCACTTGGATAATTGGGTGAATATTCCGCCAACAGTTCCCGTGGATGCATCGAGTTCACTTGGATAATTGGGTGAATATTCCGCCAACAGTTCCCGTGGATGCATCGAGTTCACTTGGATAATTGGAGATCAGCAAGTTGCATTGAAATCTATTACAATTAATATGATCTGAAAAGAAAAGACGTTCGTGTATGCGCAATCGTTTAAAAACGTATGGCACGAATGTGCAGGAAGCAGGAGATGAATGTTGGTGTTCGTCAACCAATCATCCACTGAACATGGTGTTTGTCTACATCGTAAGAAAAAAAAAACTGAAAATCTGGGAGTCTGAGCCCTACACACTTTCCAGGAAATCGATTTTCTCTAAATCCTCTTTTATTTATTAAGTATGTATTTTATACGTGTGCAATTAGTATTCAAGTTCGACTTCAGTGCAATCGAAAACTCATCTCGAGTGACGGTGAAACTATGCGAATGTGAAGTGTGTCTGTTTCTGTCGACACGAAGGTGTTGCTGCAGGGGTGATTTGAACCCTGGCTCTTGAGGCCTCGAGTCGGAGACTGTTACCATTGAGCCTGGAAGTAGGTAAATTGATCCAGGAATGGAGAAGGTTTAATGTACGGTTTCACTCATTATGTAATCTTTATGTTCTGCAATTGCCTTGAGAGAAACTTTTAGGCAGTAAATAGGACTCGATCTGTTGAAATTTAGACAAATTGAGCAGATTATCGCCATTTTCGACGAGAGGATTGAATAGCGTCCATGATCGACTGTAAATCGTGCCAAACTGGACTGAAATACCTGGAATATTCGGAATATCTGGAATATCTGGATTATTTGAAATATCTGGAATACCTGGAATATTCATACATTAGATGGAGAGTGCAGCCAATTAATGGGATTTCTGCATTCTATGTCAATCTATATATTTTTAGGCTTAATAACAGATTATTGGGAAATTTACAAGCCTACATTTAAAAAAAAGTTGCTGCTCGACGAATAGCGTGACAGAATTGGTTGAATAATAAATATTCCTACCAACAACGACAACATCAGTGAGCTTAGTTTGTAGGGGTGGTAATTGAATGATCCCTCAGATAATAATATTCCTACCAACAACGACAGCATCAGTGAGCTTAGTTTGTAGGGGTGGTAATTGAATGATCCCTCAGATAATAATATTCCTACCAACAACGACAGCATCAGTGAGCTTAGTTTGTAGGGGTGGTAATTGAATGATCCCTCAGATAATAATATTCCTACCAACAACGACAACATCAGTGAGCTTAGTTTGTAGGGGTGGTAATTGAATGAT
>SDVV010035095.1:0-11100 GCA_016164225.1 Gammarus roeselii
TATATATATATCTGTATATATATAAATAAATATAGAAGAAACTAAAGAAAAGCAAGCAGTCCATAGGAAAAAACATTTACTGATGGAGGGGATTGTCCTTCAATCGCAATCAAAGGCCTGGGCACAAGCATGCTTCGGTCGAGCAAGCCGATAATATTTTCTGACAACAATATTTGCCAGTTGATTATGTGAAACGACTTAAAATATACTCATAATACTCTCGTGATTTACTTAAACTTGTTCATAGAAATAATGTCGCTGTTTCATCAGGACATATTCAATTGAGATCATTGTAAACATTCCCTGACTTGAATTGAAATTATCAGTGAAGATAGTGCTCTTACATAATGGATATATATTACATGTATAAGCGTTGAAAGTGACTGAATGTAGAATATTTACGAAAGTAGGACCACAATTACAAGACTACATTGTTGCTGTGTCGCTGCTTGCGTTACCCTTGTTTGAACATTGACTGCTGTCGGACGCTGTCACTCTAGCACGATACGGCCTAGTGAATGAAGACAAATCATGCCTAACAATGTTTTTTCTGTCATGTAGTGGCAGCTGTGAGGTGTGGTTGTGACTAGTTTCCTCTTCTGCTCGATATAAATAGAGAAGGTTACTTCCATTTGCAGTGTTAAATATTACACATGGCAAATATTAAATCGGCCATCCTATGAAGAACATGCTGAAAATCTGAATATTCGCACCGGTGCAAACGAAGTGTGTGCCATATCAACAACACAGTGTTTATTTGTTTGTGATGGACAAAGTGGCCCATCGTTATTGTAAGGGCAGAAATCAGCTTCGTGCCTGACCCTACCCTCCACAGCGGTGAAGCGAGGTAACCGCAAAGATCCTATCTACATCGTTGAGCCCTTATGATCTCTGTCTTACTAGACCCACATTCCAAGCCTTTTCCCTCCTTCCCCGCATTAACAGTCGCAGTAAATGCACATTCCACACCTAAATCACACTTCTGTTTTTTTGTGCAGCCAGCCTAAAATACAGACGCTTCTGTACATCGTGTTGTAAACTAAAGAATACAGACACTTCTGATTATCGTGTTGTCAGACCAAAGAAAACAGACACTTCTATTTATCGTGTTTCCAGCCCTAGTATACAGACATTTCTGTTCATCGTGTTGCCAGCCCAAGAATACAGACACTTCGGTTTTTCGTGTTGCCAGACCAGTGATACAGACACTTTTGTTTATCGTGTTACCAGCCCAAGGATACATCACCTCTGTTTATCGTGTTGCCAGCCCAAGAATACAGACACTTCTGTTTATCGTGTTATTAGCTCAAGGATACTGACATTTCCGTTTTTCGTGTTGCCAGCCCAAGGGTACAGACACTTTTGTGTATCGTGTTGCAAGCCCAATGATACAGACGCTTCTGTATATCGTGTTGTAAACTAAAGAATACAGACACTTCTGATTATCGTGTTGTCAGACCAGAGAAAACAGACCCTTCTTTTTATCGTGTTGCCAGCCCTAGGATACAGACATTTCTGTTCATCGTGTTGCCAGCCCAAGAATACAGACACTTCGGTTTTTCGTTTTGCCAGACCAGCGATACAGCCACTTTTGTTTATCGTGTTACCAGGCCAAGGATACATCACTTCTGTTTATCGTGTTGCCAGCCCACGGATACAGACACTTCTGTTTATCGTGTTATTAGCTCAAGGATACTGACACTTCCGTTTTTCGTGTTGCCAGCCCAAGGGTACAGACACTTCTGTGTATCGTGATGCCAGCCCAATGATACAGACACTTCTGTTTAACGTGTTATCGTCCCATTGATACAGACACTTCTGTTCATCATGTTGCTAGTCCAAGGTTAAAATACTTATGTTTGAACCTTACCCATTTAAATGGAAAGAGGCCAATGTTGCCCCGATTTTTAAATGAAGGGATAAAAAGTGTTCCGGCAACTACCGTCCAATTAATCTCGCCTCAGTCATTGGCAAGTTGATGGAGAGTTTGATAACGGATAAAATTACAGAATTCTTATAATCAAACAAATTAAGTGGCGTTTCCCAGCATGGTTTTAGACACAACCGTTCCTGTCCTACAAATCTCATACTCTTTTTCAGAAATTTAATCGAAATCCACGACACAAAATCTCCAATCTATATCATTTACCTTGACTTTAAAAAGGCCTTTGATAAAATCCCCCACAAGCGCCTAATTAGTAAATTGCACAGCATCGGTATTCGAGGCGAGCTTAACAACTGGATAAAATGCTGGCTTACTGACAGACGGTAGCTAAATGTACCTAAAGGAGCTTCCTCCACCTGGGGCATGTTACAAGCGGCGTGCCTCAAGGACCCGTGTTAGGGCCAGCTCTCTTTATAATATTCATTAACGATCTCGATAGCAGCGTACTCTCATACATAAGCAAGTTTACAGACGATACTAAGATCGGAAGAAATGTGCAAACTGAACTAGTGCATCAGCAGATCCAACTAGACTTGAAGAAAATTGTTGATTGGTCAGAAAAGTAGCAAATGAAATATAATGTAGACAAATGCAAATTTATGCACTTAGGTCCTCATAACCCCAAACACGAATATTCAATGTCTGGAAAGAAACTCATTCCCGTCACCGAAGAGAGAGATTTAGGTTTCATCATTAGTAACGACTTATAAAGCAGCAAGCAATGTAACGATGCTGCCAAGAAAGGCAACAAAATGCTAGGTATGATATCCCGCACTATCACATACAAAAACCAACACAGTATGCTCAAGTTATTTAATGCATTTGCTAGACCACAACTCGAGTATGCCGTTCAATTCTTTTCATCATTTCTAGAAAAGACGTTATTAAACTTGAGAAGGTTCAGCGTAGAGCTTCCAAATTTATCCCCTCGCTACGGAATAAATCGTACGAAGACAGGCTTCGTTAACTCAATCTTTATTCGCTAAAGAAACGTCGAGTCAGAGGCGACATAATAGAAGTGTGGAAGATTATGAGATGTAAGGGAAACGTTGACCGAATGTGCCTTTCACTCTGAATATAAACGAAGTGACTAGGAACAATGGACACAAAATCGTTGGTAAACGTTTCTTACTCGACATCACGCGCATTTTTTTCACGTATAGAGTTGTCGAAGAATGGAACAAACTTTCAGCGGAGACTGTAAACAGCAATACAATCGAAACGTTTATGTCGCGGCTCGGTAAGTTTTACATAAATTGCAGATAAATAGCTAAATGGTTATCTTTTATATTGTTATAAAAAAACAGAAATGGCCCATGTAACCTCTCGTAGACGTTCTACTCCAGAACTAATCCTCTTGCTATCAATAGCCAACCTAGTTGGGCCAATAGGCCTCATAGACGTTCTACTCCAGAACCAACCCTCTTGCTATCAAAGGCAACCTAGCTCAGGTCAATAGGCTTGTTGTTGTCTTCCTACACTTGTCAACACTGGTAAACAATATTTCCCCGGAAGGGTTGCTTCTCCAAAGAGCTTACCACCAGCCCAGTCACAGCTTTTAATATGCTTTCGCCGCGTCGTCGAAGCAGGTGCCTCCAAGACATTTAGCTATCGAATTGAACATTCTAATAGATGGAATTTTGTTCTCGTGATGTATAATATGATTGCCACTTCAAATCAGTCTACTCGACAAACAATTCTGTTATATGCAAACTGGCACTAAGGTGTACTTTAATTGTTGATAAGTTTTATTAATAAAGGTTGTTCTAGCATGTCTACGATCGGCATCTGCTAAAATTTCCGATGAAAAGTCACTTTGAAAAACTCGTGCAGACTGCAAATGAAGTTGTTGTTTTGAATTCAGGTCTGTTTAACTGTCATTAGACGCAATTATAGTACAGCTGTTTCAGTTACAAATAAGTTAATACTTATCACTTACATGACCACCGATTGATATCTGTTTTTTGTCAACCTGTTCACCAACTCAACAAAAATATTATTAGAAACATTTATGGACCGAATTCCAATATATTTTTAACAGCGCGACGTATTCGCTGACCGAGGCCAAAAACAATTCAGTGGAATTGGGTTTAGAGGTCGTCGATTTGATCCTGGTAAAGCGTACAACTTAATGTTACATGCCCATATGACTGAGATCATCCGTAATAGTTTCACGGAGACACATTGCTGTACTTAGTAGAAGATGATTTAGCTATTAGGCTTCCTGAGAAGTTAACCTAATAGGGGCAAGTTTTCAATAACCGACGCTGGCCAGACAATTTTGAGAAGTGAAATTTGATTGAAAACGAAATCTAGTTGCTTCTGCTGGTGTATGAGAACACGAAACAGATGATCAGTGATTCATTCGATTCTGCCGGTGAATTGGAACAAGAAACAGATGATTAGTGATCCATTTGTTTTTGCCGGTGTTTGAGAGCAAGAAACAGTTTAATAGTGATCTATTTTCTTATGTCGGTGAATGAAAACATGACACAGATGATCTGTGATCTATTTGCTTCTGCCGGTGGATGAGAACAAGAAACAGATGATCAGTGATCCATTTGCTTCTGCCGATAAATGAGAACAGGAAACGGTTCAACAGTGATCTATTTGCTTCTGCCAGTGAATGAGAACATGACCCAAATGAAATGATTTTTTATCCAAACCATTTTTCGCCGTGGATTTTCTTTGTATGACCCGAGTCTTTTGAATACCAAATGATTGATTCGTTGAGTTTATGGATAAAATTCTGCAATTACGGAAACGAAATAGTGTAATATAGCGTGAAATCCAATTGCAGAGGGAGATTAACCGAAGATTTATCACGTTAATGCATTCACCTCGCATTCGAAAATTATTTTATGCAAGCAGAACAAAAAAATTATTCGAAGACATTTTTCATCAATCACGTTTCTTTCGCTAATGATTCGTTTTCGATATGCAACGAAGGGACATCCAAATTTTCTTTATTCTTTAACGCCATAATGTTTGGACCGGTGAGCGAAGCATCGGATAGTCCATTTTCATAGTGTGGTGCGGTTCTTTTGTCATAAGTTTAGACGCTTGTAGGACAATTTTGTACGATTACCCGTAACCCGTCTCGTTATTTTTTTATAGGCCTAGCCAGCGTATACGTGATGATAGGTGACGAAATTCTCTCAGAAAAAAAATAACCTATAGCTCATTATGTCAAATTTCAAGTCAACATGGATTTTGTTCCGAGATCTCCATAACACGGGTGGGACGCCATTACTCTTCCATGACTCATTCCATAAAATGAGGTTCAACTGGGTAATCCGGGTTCTGGTAACGATCGAGTCTGCGGCAGTATTGAGCAAATTGTTACCCAGCCTCCCCTTTCTTCCCTTTGCCGTATTGATGAAAATGTCATGCCGGCACTCGCTACTCTTGTGTCCGTTCAGTAGATTCGAAGCCAAGATGCCACACTCAATTTATCTTACTTATAACTCGGAGAAAAAATTGGAAACAAGATTATTTATTTAATCAACTACCTTTGGTCCAACCCTCAGAAGACGTTCCAATTCGCACGAATTGATGTGTTTATGCGCGTCTTGATGTTTTTATTGTTAAAAAAAATGACATTTCTCCATGTCCATCTTTTTCACTGCTGATTCCTGACTGCACCAAATTTTTGTAGCTTAAACCAATTCGGTCGTATTTGGGGAACCAAGTCGTATAAAAAGTTATTTTCTTGTATTACAACAATCTATCTGAATTGTGAGCAGGAGATTCATGTGGTCATCTTATATAGCCAATATTTAAACGGACGTAATCCAGTTGTTCTTCAAAGTCCTTGGCATGAATTTAACGGGATACAATGAAACCCTTCAACAAATTTGAATGCATTCCGCAGCACACAAAGAAAAGGAATTGGCACACGAAGCTCGCCTCGACGTTCTCCTTCAAAACTAAACCTCTTGCTATAAAGGGAAACCTAGTTTGGGCCAATTGACCTAGTTGTTGCCTCTGACTTCTATACAGTTGTAATCATCTAACTAGTAGCCCATCCTATAATATTCACCTAGAAGATTGTACGCAATAAAAGATTCCAAAATCGTTTCATATCATCTCATTCCATTTAGTTTTTGCCGTAAATAGTGAAAAGATGATTGAATGATAAAAAAAGCTGCGCGGTCATTAACTTGAGTTCTAGGTTTATATGGAAGGTAACCGATGCCATTCACAACTGGGCAGTGCATATGCAAGGAAGAAAACATTTCAGCACGAGTTTTCAGCTTCGGATAACAGCGTGACAACAAGCGACGAATATACGGCCGTTTCGACGTGCCGAATAGCTTTTCTGGGAATGTTCCCATAAACTGTAGGGTCGCTATAGGGGGAATCAATGCCAAATATAAATGTATGCGAACTTTTGGATGACGTCTTTTATTAGTTCATAAAGCGAAGAGTTGAAGTCCATTTCAAGAAATTGATGAAATGGCGGAATCATTTATAATTCACTTGTAAAGGTATATTGATGTATAACCAGGATATCAAATAAAATTGTGACAGCTTATTTGCACCGTCTGTTGTATCAGAAATTATATACCTAACCATCAGATGAACATCGATGTTAACTGCCGATTGGCGATCCAGCATCGATGCCGTTGTGAAATTATTTTTATTTGTTACTCATCGAAAAAATTTCTTCATTTACCTGCGGTGTAAATTTTTCCATCACGGCGATGTCTAATAATTGAAAACAGTTTGTGATTAAATTAATTATGTTTACATTCTATCCAACAATGTACAATTTCGCGCAGCACGACTATACGCAAATTCTTGTGAAGATAGTGCACAGAATTAATATTGAATAATTTGATCGGTGTTTCCATGTTTGAATTACATTCGTAGTAAAACTGTTTTCCAAACCGGAAGTCTCACATTTTTGAAAGCAAACGCGCTTCAATCATATCTATAAGCAGTCATTGCTATTTCGTTCATGCCTAGAGCATTGTATGTAGTTGAACTGTTCCCAAGCATTCTGCAATTTCCTCGGCACCTTCACTGATCATCTGTCTCACGTTTTCCTTCACCGGTAGAAGCATATGGAGCACTGATCATATGTTTCTTGTTTTCATTCACCAGCCGAAGCAAACGGATCACTGATCACTTTTTTCATGTTCTTGTACACCGGCAGGAACAAGTGGATCATTGATCATCTGTTTCTTGTTCCTATTCAGTGTCAGAAGCGAATGAATTCACTAATTACCTGTTTCTCATTCACTGGCAGAAGCAAATGGAACACTGATCTTCTGTTCTTTGATCTCATTCACCGGCATTAGCAAATAGATCACTGATCATTTTTTCTTTGTTCTCATTCACCGGCAGAAGCAAAAGGATCAATGATCATCGGTTTCTTATTCTCATACACCGAAGAAGCAAACAGATCACTGATCATCTGTTTCCTGTTCGCATCCACCGGAAGGATCAAATGGAACACTGACCATCTGGTTCTGGTTCTCATTCACTGGCAATAGTAAGTTAATCACTGATCTTAGGTCTCTTGTTCTCATTCTTCGGCAGAAGCAAATGAATCACTGATCATCTGTTTCCTGATCTCGTTCACCGACAGAAGCAAATGAATCATTGGATCATCTGTTTCTCGTTCTCATTCAACGTTAGGAGAAAATTGATCACTGATCATGCGTTACTTGTTCTCATTCAGCGACAGGAGCAAATGGATCACTGATCATCTGTTGCTTATTCTCATTCACGGCCAGGAGCAAATGGATCACTGATCATCTGTTGCTGATAATCTATTTCTTGGTCTCAATCAACGACAGAAGCAAATGCATTACTGATCACCTGTTTCTTGTTCTCATACACCGGCAGAAGCAAATGGATCACTGATCATGTTTCTTGTTGTCATTCACCGGCATAAGCAAATGGATTTCACTTCTCTATCAAATTTCACTGCTCAAAATTGCCTGGCCAGCATCGGCTACTGAAATCCTGTCTTAGATGGGTTAACAGCTCTCAAAACTTGATACTTCCAGTCATCCTAAAATTGAGTCCGTACTGCCGTTTAGATTTTAGTTGCATAAGCTCACCGAGGACAAACTGTTGACAGTATTGATCCCAGGATTGAGATCTTATGTTTCTTTGATGATCTGTACTCAACAAAAATGTCTGGAAACGTTTTTATCAGTAAAAGTATATAAAAACGCATTTGCTCCGTAATAACGAGTATTCCGTTTCCATAATATAACGGTTTTAGGACAGAAAAAAATTGTGAACGTAAAATACAAAAAAGTATAAATTAAACCCCAGCCTGGACGTAGAATATTGCTATCGGATCCACTGCGTGTCGTAGAAGACGACTGAAAGGGCGCCCCGTAGTCGGGATTAAAATCGTGTTACCGTAACCCCCTGCATGTCGTAAACGGCGACTAAAAGAGTCGAAGCGAACGGACTAGGAATTCCGTTCTCTGTTTAACCCTTTCTCAAACATGGCAAGATGACCGGGGGGGAGAGAGTCTCACCCCTCTCCGAACCCTATTGTTAGGGTCGCTGAATGTGCGTGGCTGTAGTACAAATTAAGTAAAGAGGTGAGAGTTGGTGAGATGTTTGTGAGGACGAATTTTTATGTGTTGGCGGTGGGTGAGACGAAGTTGAAAGGTATGGACGAATGTGAGTTTGATGTGGTAGATGGAAGAAAGTCTTGTGTAGAGGAAATCTGGGCACGAGAAGGTGTGGTGTTGATATTGAGTGATCAGTTAACTAGTAGCGTTACCGAGTGAGAGGAGGTGTCTTCAAGATTGATGTGGGTAACAGTTAGATTAGGCGTAGAAATATGGGTATTTGTGAGTGCATACAGTTCGGGTAGCGTGAGGAGTGAAGATGAGAGGGAGCAATGTTGTATTGACCTGAATGGGTGTATTGAGGGTTTTGAAGGTCAATTCAATGTGGTGGTTGCACTGATTGACCTTAATGCGAGAGTTGGAAATGTAGTGGTGGAGACTATGAAAGGAAGGTATGGCGTTCCCGGTAGAAATGGCAATGGAGTAAACGTGATAGGCCTGTGTATGGAGCAGGAGTTGGTGGTGGGGAACAGTTTGTTCATGAAGCGAGGTATCCACAGATACACATGGGTAAGGATGGCCTGCGGTGCAGTGGTGGAGAGAGCGCTGATGGATTTTGGGCTGATTTCAAGGAGAGTGGTGGGAGGCTGTTGAATGTGTGAGTGTTGAGAGGGGAGGGTGGAGGAGTTTCAGGCCAACCACTGGTAGAACGTAGATTAAGAGTAAAGCAGAGGTGGAAAGGCAATAAAAGCGTAAGAGAAGGAAGCGAGTGAACTGAAAGTGATTAACAAACCTGAGGAGTTTTAGCAGACGTTGAGGGAGGAATATGACAACGTGAGAAGACAGGACCCGAGAGATGTGGAGGAAAAAAGGGAGACGTTGAGAGATTCGTTGCTGAGATGTGCGAAGAATGTCTGTGGTGCGCGCCGCGTGGGCGTGTGCAGGAGGAAAGGTTGTTAGCAATATTCGTACGTACAGGCTGGGGTTTTATATATACTGTTTTGTATTTTACGTTCTCCAGTTCTTCTGTCCTAAAACCGTTATATTATGGAAATGGATCACTCGTTATTACGGAGCAAATGCGTTTTCATATACTTATGCTGATAAGTACGTTTCCAGACATTTTTGGTGTGTACAGATCAGAAAAGGAACATAAGATCGCTATCATGGGATCAAAATTGTCTACAGTTCGTTCCCGGTGAGCTTATGCAACTAAAATCTGAACGGCTGTTCGGACTCAATTTTGGGATGACTGGAAGTATCAAATTTTGAGAGCTGTTAACCCACCTAAGACAAGGTTTCAGAAGCCGGCGCTTGCCAGGCAATTATGAGCAGTGAAATTTGATAGAGAAGTAAAATCTATTTGCTTATGCCTGTGAATGACAACAAAAAACATGATCAGTGATCCATTTGCTTCTGCCGGTGTATGAGAACAAAAAACAGATGATCAGTTATGCATTTGCTTCTGTCGTTGAATGAGACCAAGAAATAGATTATCAGCAACAAATGATCAGTGATACATTTGCTCCTGCCGGTGAATGAGAACAAGCAACAGATGATCAGATCCATTTGCTCCTGTCGCTGAGTGAGAACAAGTAACGGATGATCAGTGATCAATTTCCTTCTCCCGTTGAATGAGAACAAGAAACAGATGATCCAATGATCCATTTGCTTCTGTCGGTGAACGAGAACAGGAAACAGATGATCAGAGATTCATTTGCTTCTTCCGGTGGATTAGAACAAGAAACAGATGATCAGTGATCTGATTGCTCCTTCCGGTGTATGAGAACAAGCAACAGATGATCATTGATCATTTTGCTTCTGCCGGTGATGGTGAACAGAAAACAGATGATCAGTGATCCATTTGCTTCTGCCGGTGAATGAGAACAAGGGACAGATAATAAGTGATTCATTTGCTGATGCCGGTGAATGATATCAAGAAACAGATGATCAGTGTTCCATTTGCTTATGCCGGTGAGTGAGAAGGAGAAACAGGTAATAAGTGAATCCATGGGCTTCTGACAGTGGATGAGCACAAGAAATAGATGATCCATTTGCTTTTGCCAATGTACAAGATCAAGAAGCAGGTTATCAGTGATTCATTTGCTGGAGGTGCCGAGGGAATTGCGCAAAAATTTCTCACAATAAATGGAAAAATATCATAAAAAAATAAAAAAAATAGAGCACGCGTGGCGATAGATCAAGATTGAAGTACACGACAACCATTTGCTGATAAGTTTGAGACAAGCGTGCTTAGAATACCTTTTATGTCTCTTTCCCACATGAGTATGTATGCAATAAACAATGTTGGAGAGGTTTAGTATAGAGCCACCTATCAGTGAACATCCTCGGGGTCGCATCTCAACCTAACAGCCACTAGCATGTAGTCAAACATTATTCCTATTAATATCGGGGTCCTCCTGCACATGCAGTATTCTGTCCCATCTTTCTATAAGTGGAGATAGTTCGTATCCCTCACTGTTACATACCGCCTCCAGGAAGGAATTATTAGAGTTTTCAATTCGTTCCTGGAGGCTGTATGCACTTTTTCTTGCACGTACTTGCAGGCAATCAACATCATATTCTGCAAATACTAGGCTAGCACTTGTT
>SDVV010035096.1:0-11100 GCA_016164225.1 Gammarus roeselii
ATATAAGCACACAATCTGGTAAAGATTGGTAAAACTACAGGGTCAAGTGGTTAGATTTGATAAGGATGAAGGTTAAATCAATGAAGAAAAATACCCAACATAAGTATGAAACGGGCAATAATATGCAATACATGGTAATTTTAGGTTAGAATGAGTTAGACTGAGTTAGAAATGTTAAAGTGGATCTGGTGAATGGTCGAAAAAGTCATATATTCTGAATAGGAATGCAGTCTCATAACAAAAGCCTAAATTAATCAAAAACTTTTCGGTGGCTAAACTGCAAACGAAATACAAACATTTAGAAAAGTAAGACTTGCGGGAATAAGCATGTAGCAAAGACCTGCGACTGGATAACATAATTGAGATGTACATTCAATTATTGAAGAATTTCAACACTAACATTCAACACAATCCGGTAGAATAGTTCTCCAAGGTAATATGGAATCGGACCCAAATCCAAAGTCGAGAGGGGAAACACACCAAATTTTTTAATCATTTCATCCAATTAAGTGTATTTTATACCCAACATCCCATGAAAATATGCAAATTTGTATCGAATACTGATATATTCATATGATATCAAATCAAAAATACACACCAACATCTAAAAAATAGCTAAATAAGATTTTCTACTCTACCCTAAGCAACAACGATTAACTATTATATACGGTGTATCCTATCGCATCCAGATGATAAATCCTACTCCAATATCCGACGTGATCTGGTTCATGACTAAGATCGTATACTAACATAACAGTCATACCGAAAATAACTGACATTTAACTCTGAGTTAATGTGAAAAATGTTATTTTATACCATCATACCATTCAAATCTAATTAAATTCCTAGACCTAACTGATGCTATGCATCTGGGAGTACAAATCCAAGCCTACTGTGTCATAAAAATGAACTCTACAATGCTTTACTAGGTCACTTCTCAGCAACCTACCACTGATATATAACAAATTTAGAGGTAACTTACAGTCATGATACGTTGCCACAGACGTACCTCGCATCAGTTAACCCATCGTCTCTGAACAGCCTCGAACAAAGATACATCCTGGACATGACCAAAATCTAGACACATGTACAGTGGTCAAGAATGAGTCTCAGAGAGTGTGCGGCCATAAAAAGCTTAGGTTCTGTTTACTGATGACTTAGGTAAAACGCTACAAACCAATGAAACTCAAGATCGACGTCTACAAGAACGTACATAAATCACGTTGAACATGGATGAAGTCCAAAATGATAACCAAAGAGTATAAACCATCTCTACACTTGGACCCATCCATCCAGAAAATTATCATCTAAACGTTAAACTACACATTTGCTAGGGATCAATGACGAAAATCCCACATAGATGCAGTACGGACTTAAACCTCTTAAACATACATTCCTATGATTCTCGTGGAAAAAAACATAACATCAAGAACATATATAAAAAATAGCTAAATAAGGTTCTCTACTCCGCTATAATTCACATAAAAATTGTACTACATGATGGTATCCATCCTAATAAATCGGTCCATTTACACAAACAAGCATAAACAGAATGAGCTTCTGCCTAGGGGACAGTCTAAATCTTCCCAAATATTGAATAATGGTCGTACAATAAATATACAATACCCTAACAGTAAGACCAAATTTGTAACAAATCGTCTGTTCTATATCTATAATAACCACGTCAAATATTGTAACAGGATGAAAGAAGATATATAAATCAGTATAAATGAACAAAATGTAACTAAATTAGACCTGAAATAATGTTATATATTGTAGACACAAACGTAATATATCCTAAATTGTATAAATAACCAACAGATTGCATTGAAGATGGAAATTCAACAGAGAAGCTACATAACTGGAAGACCTATACTAAACTCACGAGATAAAACAAAGCAAGAAGATTAATTCTCTACCATACCCAAAACATACATTGAAAACGTTATGAATGAGAATGAACTAGCATGTAACCAAACAAACAAGAAATGTGTATAAGATACCAAGACATGCAGGCGACACAACTGTAACCCATAGTAAATACGGTATAGTACATACAAAAATCTAATGAAATTAGCCACAACATCAGTCCATAACAGGGTTGAATTAACATCTCTTTAACTAAATAACCACGGTTTAATCGTAACAAATGTGTCATATATACATATAAAACTACCTCAATGACGAACAACCAAGCAATTATACCTGAAATAGCTTGCTACATGGATGCTTCAAGCCTAAAATACCCTAAAATGCCCAAAACTGTATGAGTTAACTGATCGAAATTCCGAAACACTAAAAATTCAACATAAATCAATCGATCATTACAATGTATATATAACATAATATTTTAACTTACAGTAAATCCATATCGTTCAGGTATTTTCGCTGTTGGAAAAACGCGTCAATGGAACACTGATATAACTGTTTCAAAACTGGGCAATGCAATGTGGGGTAGATAGATTCTCGACCGTAGGTGCTGCATCATCCCACAATACATACCTACACTCGCTAATAATCATACTAATGATCCATACTAATCCTATAGATAGTGAATACATATGAAATAAATAGATGGGAAACACCGAATCTTGCCTACAATCCTACCTTCAGGCTGGTACAAACAGAGCCATTCGCACACTCAGGCTGCAAATTGAGTAATAAGACATACCTACCATACTAATCCTATAAAATAATATATAGTGATAAATGAACATAACATATAAAAATATCCCAAGCCCCCACCGCTACGAACCCACCTATCAAGCATTGAATGAGTCATATATACCACAACTAGGTAAGAAAACACACGTATATGTTCACATAAAAAATATAGAAATATAATCCACACATAAATATATAACGATATATACACTCACAACGTAGCAAACGTGACACGCAAACAAATTTATAAGACAAGGAACAGGTAAGAGCAAACTCACTTAATCTTCCAGGAGCGTATCCAACTTTTTGCCTAGGGGATCCCTACGCCCCGCCCCACCAGAAATTTGGAATAACACTAATCCTACCAGAACCGAATAAATATATATAACGAGCAACAGTTAGTGTCCAATTATACTCCACTACAATCATCAAAATACAGTACAAATTAAAATGTTCATAACATAAACCTTGTCAATCAAGGCCGCAAGCCTGCTTCCATCCCGCCGTTCCCCTTCCGTCCCCCTCCCCCCCTTTCCGGTCCCCCCCCCCTCCCCCCGTCCGTTAGCTGACTCGGGCATCAAACCAGTTCCGGTACCCTCCGCCCCCCGCACCCCGTTTCTGCGCTAACCCCCGTACGGACCGGTTGAGTCAAGGTTGCATGCATCGCGTCCTACCCCACCCTCCAAAATGACTCTAGAATGCCGTTCTAGATGGTTTATACACTACTCATGCCCCCGCATGAGTGTTATATTATAGTCTGATCTGAACTGAGGAGTCAGCATGATAGAGTGTATGCAACATGCCCCTGAATGAGTGTTATATTATAGTCTGTTCTGATCTGAGGCGTCAGCATGATAGAGTGTATGCAACATGCTTCTGAATGAGTGTTATATTATAGCCTGCTCTGTTCTGTGGCGTCAGCATGATAGAGTGTATGTAACATGCCCCTGAATGAGTGTTATATTATAGTCTGCTCTTTACTAAGCCGTCAGCATGATAGAGTGCATGAAACATGCACCTGAATGAGTGTTATATTATAGTCTGCTCTGTACTGAGGCGTTGTCATAATAAAGTGTATGCAACATGCCCCTGAATGACTGTTATAGCAATGTCGGGAGCTGTACTGAGGCGTCAGCATGATAGAGTGTATGCAACACGCTCCTGAATGAGTGTTATATTATAGGCTGCTCTGTACTATAGCGTCAACTTGATAGAGTGTATGCAACATGCCCCTGCATGAGTGTTATAACATGGCCGGGTGCTGTACTGAGGCGTCAGCGTGATAGAGTGTATGCAACATGCCCCTGAATGAGTGTTATATTATAGTCTGCTTTGTACTAAGGCGTCAGCATGATAAAGTGTATGCAAGATGCCCCTGAATGATTGTTATAGCATGGTCGGGTGCTGAGCTGAGGCGTCAGCTTGTTAGAGTGTATGCAACATGCCCCTAAATGAGTGTTATATTATAGTCTGCTCTGTACTAAGGCGTCAGCATGATAGAGTGTATGCAACATGCCTCTGAAGGAGTGTTATATTATAGTCTGCTCTGTACGAAGGCGTCAGCAAGATAGAGTGTATGCAACATGCCCCTGAATGACTGTTATAGCATGGTCGGGTGCTAAACTGAGGCGTCAGCATGATGAAGTGTATGCAACGGGCCCCTAAATGGGTGTTATATTAGAGTCTACTCTGTACTAAGGCGTCAGCATGATAGAGTGTATGCAACATGCCTCTGAAGGAGTGTTATATTATAGTCTGCTCTGTACGAAGGCGTCAGCAAGATAGAGTGTATGCAACATGCCCCTGAATGACTGTTATAGCATGGTCGGGTGCTAAACTGAGGCGTCAGCATGATGAAGTGTATGCAACGGGCCCCTAAATGGGTGTTATATTAGAGTCTACTCTGTACTAAGGCGTCAGCATGATAGAGTGTATGCAACATGCCTCTGAAGGAGTGTTATATTATAGTCTGCTCTGTACGAAGGCGTCAGCAAGATAGAGTGTATGCAACATGTCCCTGCATGAGTGTTATATTATAGTCTGCTCTGTACTAAGGCGTCAGCATGATTGAGTGTTTGCAACATGCCCCTTAGTGAGTGTTATTATATAGTCTGCTCTGTAATAAGGCGTCAGCATGATAGAGTTGATGCAACATGCTCTTGCATGAGTGTTATATTATAGTCTGCTCTGTACTAAGGCGTCAGCATGATAGACGGTATGCAACACGCCCCTGAATGTGTGTTATATCATAGTCTGCTCTGTACGAAGGCGTCAGCAAGATAGAGTGTATGTAACATGACCTTGCATGAGTGTTATATTATGGTCTGCTCTGTACCAAGACGTCAGCATGATAGTGTATTCAACATGACCCTGAATGAGTGTTATAATGTAATCTGCACTGTACTGAGGCGTCAGCATGATAGAGTGCATGCAACATGCCCCTGAATGAGTGTTATTTTATAGTCTGCTCTGATCTGAGTCGTCAGCATGATAGAGTGTATGCAACATGCCCCTGAATGACTGTTATAGCATGGCCGGGTGCTGTACTGAGGCATCAGCATGATAGAGTGCAGCGACATGCCCTTGCATGAGGGTTATTTTATAGTCTGCTCTGTATTGAGGCGTCAGCATGATTGAGGGTTTGCAACATGCCCCTGAATGAGTGTCATTTTATAGTCTGCTCTGTACTGAGGCGTCAGCATGATAGAGCGCTCGCAACATGCCCCTGAATGAGTGTTATATTATAGTCTGCTCTGTACTGAGGCGTCAGCATAATAGAGTGTATACAACATGCCCCTGAATGAGTGTTATAGCATGGTCAGGTGCTGTACTGAGGTGACAGCATGTCAGAGTGTATGCAACATGCCCCTGAATGTTATATTATAGTCTGCTCTGTACTAAGGCGTCAGCATGATAGAGTGTATGCAACATGCCCCTGCATGAGGGGTATATTATAGCCTGCTCTATACTGAGGCGTCAGCATGATAGAGTGCATGCAAAATGCCCCTGCATGAGTGTTATCTTATTATCTGTTCTGTACTGAGGCGTCAGCATGATAGAGTGTTTGCAACATGCCCCAGAATGAGTGGTATATTATAGTTAAACAAATCCGGTAAATTAGTTATCCAAGACAACTTGAAATAGGGCCCAAATACAACGTCGAGAGGTAAAACACACCAATATTTTGGACCATTACTTGCAATTAAGCGTATTTTATACCCAACATTCCATGATATTGTGCGAATTTATATCAGTCACATATATATTCCTGTAATAATCAATCAAAACATACAACAACAACTATAAAATAGCTATAAAAGGTTCTCTACTCTACCCTAACCGACAATAATAAACTGTTATATACGATGTATCCTACCACACCCAGATGATAAATCTTACTCCAATATCCCACGTGATCTGGTTCATGACTACGACCGTATACTAATAACATAGCAGCATAACAGTCATATCGAAAATATATGACATTTAACACTGAGTTCATGCATAACAAATAATAATATTACGGTATCCGTTCAATCTGAAAGCCTTACTAAGATATAATATCTATAATAGGACAAATTCAAAGCCCACTGTGTCATAACAACGAACTATACAATGCTTTACTAGGTCACTTCGTAGCGATCTACCACCGATATATAAATTTAGAGTTAACTCCTTGTCATGGTACAATACCTCAGACTTACCACGCATCTGTTTAGTCCATCATCTCTGAACAACGTCAAGCAAAGTCACATCCTGGACATAACCAAGAATCCATACACAGGTACAGTGGTCGAAAATGGGCCTGACATGAGTCTCAAAGAGTGTGGCTATAAAAATCTGGGCATCTGTGTGCTGACAACCTAAGTAAATCACTCAAATTATTAGCAGCATAACCTCTCTAACAAACCCATGGAACTTAAGACAGACATCCACGAAAACCTTACATTTTCATGTTGAACATGGATGAACTCCTCCAAATGACTACCAAAGAGTGTAAGCCGCCTCTACGCCAGGACTCATCCATCCAGTAAATCGTCTTCTAAAACGCAAAACTACACACTTGCTAGGGTTTAATGGCGAAATTCCTCTAAGATGCTGTACGGATTTACACCTCCTAAACATACATTCCTATGATTATTGTGGAAAAAGTCATACAAAAATAATAAAATATCTACGTAATTTTCTTCTCTGCTCTAATTAACATTAAAAATTGTGATACTCTAAGGTCTACTTATACAAATAAACGTAAACGCAACGAGCTTTTGCCTAGGGACCTCTCTAACTCCTCCTAAACATTGAAGTATGGTCCTTCAATAAACATACAATAAGCTAACAACAAGACCAAGTTAGTAACAAATCGAATCTTCTATATCTATAATATCCACGTAGAACATTGAACCAGGGTGTAAAAAGATATATAAAACATTCAAAAAAATATACAGCATGTAAATAAAATATACATGAAATAATGTTCTACATTGCAGATACAAACGTAATATATCATAATATTCCTATAATTGTATAAAATACCCAATACCTTGCATCAAAGATAGAAACTGTACAGAAAACATAGAAAACTGAATGAAATATACTAAAACGCTCGAGTTACAATAAAGCAAGACGATCAATTCTCTACCATACCCAAAACAAACACTAAAAACCCTGATGTAACCAACCAAATAACTAACGTAAATAACTTGCCAAGACATGTGACTGATTTACATAACTGAAACATATTGTAAATGATGTGCAGTACCTCTACACGAACACGCTACAGTATATACAAATCTGATAAAATTATTCGCCAACTCAGTCCAAAACAGGGTTAAATTAAATCTTCTTTAATTAAAGTAACCACGGCTTAATCGTAACAGAATGTCATATAGATACATAAAATACCAAAATGATGCAATAACCGACCAATCATGCCTGAAATATTGTGCTACATGGAAGATGCAAACCTAAAATATCCCAAAAATTACTATAACTGTATGAGATAACTATTCAAATTCCGAAAACAATACAAATTCCACATATATCAACCGATCATTACTAAGTATTCATAACACAATATAATAACTTACAATAAATACACATCGTTCAGCTACTCTCGCTATAAGACATCCAACTGATACCTGCTATACAAAAAGAAATCGAACTATGACTACCCGAACAGTCCACATACGCTTGATACCGATTCATTTGTAACATGCGGATACATGGTGACACCGATATATCTTTTTCAAAACTGGAAAGTGCGTTATGGAATAGACAGAATCTCGTAGCAAAGCTGCTGTATCAACCCAAAATACAAAAATTAACCCGCCAACTACCAAACTATTATAGCATATTACTCCTATAGATATTATTTACATATGAAATAAATGTATAGAAAACACAAAACGTCGCCCCAAATCTAATCAACAGGTTTTACCAAAGCATCCAAACGCTAAGAACCCACCAACCAACCACCGAATGAGTCAATTATACCCCAACTAGATATGAAATAAATATAAATATATAGAATCATTAAACTAGACATAAATATATAATGATATAAGCACTCAAACATAGCAATCACGCCACGGAAATGATGCAAACAATTCAAATAACAGATATGAGCAATCTCATCTAATTTTCTAAAGCGCATCCAACTTTTTGCCTTGGGGGTCCCCTACCGCGCCATACCTCTCTAGAAATGTGTTATAACAATATTCCTACCAGCAACAAATGAATAAATTTAACGAGCTACAGCTCATGACCAAGTATACCTCAATACAGTCATCTAAAGAAGAAAAAACGTATATAAATACAATAAACATTATTAGTTGATATAAATTAAAATATTTATAACATAAAACCTCTCCAATCTAGGCCCGTTCGTTTGCGCCGCCCGTAAGCCCATCCGTAAGCCGTAAGCCAGCCGTAAGCCAGCCGTAAGCCAGCCGTAAGCCAGTCGTAAGCCAGCCGTAAGCCAGCCGTAAGCCTTTTCGGCATGTTATTTGACTCACGGTAAGCTAAGGTCCCCATAAGTAATTAACTTGCTCCAAAAGTAATTAATATTGGTAATGTCCGAGTTACATGGTGGCTAAGTCAGACACCCAAAGTAATTAGATACATCCTAACCATTACATTGTCCGAATCAAAAATCCGCGTTTCAGGACCCTTTTAACTACTTACATTGAATTATAATCTCGATACATTATATTTAAATAATAGCAAGCAATATTCGACAGCCGTGCACTGAGTGAGGGTCTTGTTCTTTTTTCAGGGAGGAAGAAGCTGTACGGTGTGATCAACGGGACGCTACAGAAAGGAATACCACCCAATTAATGCCTATTTTTTTTGTCGCGCACTAATCGCATGCTCTCATACTAATTTCCGTCCGGCGAATTTTCCGGCTTATTGTTATAACCTTCTGAGCCGCAAGTTTGAGCCGACGCTGCACTGTGTGTTGTCATCAGGTAGAGAAAGCGTATAGCTCTGTCGTATATTATTATTAAATCATTGATTTCATCGTCTGGCAAACGGTTTTCAATTTTTAAATATAACTCATGAAACTTCATTATAAAATACAGTATTTGAATAGCGAAAACGAAAACAAAGGTTCGACGCAGCTCATCTCGACTGGACCGCCGGTTCGAATTTCAAGTATGTTACTTACAGACATCGCCCATTTTCAGGTAGGACTCACAAATACATGGGGTTGGGAAAACACGAATACATAGATTTTGGAAAACACGAATATACAGTATAGGGTGGTGAATACATGAATACATGGGGTTGAGAGATCGCGAATAAATGGGCTTAAGAAATTATATATATGAGAACATGGGGTTGGGAAATCGAAATGAGCCAACATATTGTAATAGGGGTGCAATACGTTGTACGATAACAAAGGGGTGAATAGAAGACGTAAATTATACCGGCAATAGAAATACAGCGTAACGGATAATCATGCAGGCACATCATTAAATTAGTGTGCTCATCGCTGCCGTATTGCGCTCAGAAGGGGTTTGTATAAATGCAAAACACGGTACAAATTATGACTAACAACATGACGCATACACAAATGTATAAATATTTTCACACTTTTGATAACTGCATAAGCATCTAAATTATTTGAATCTAACAATACAACATGACCCCTTTCACAAGTGACTGACTCACCACGAGTACGTGGAGATTTTAAATATTAACGTATCCACTTATCCTCTACAAATTTCTAACTGATTACTCAAAGAGTCATTATGTGATGGGCATCTCTTAGGCATGCGTTACGAATGCGTTACAAACCTAAACCAAAGTGAAAGGCATATTACTGATGGAAGCTTCAAATAAATTCTCCATCTAAACTTATAGACGCTCTAAACGAAGTGGTAGCTATTAAAATCAGTGCTGTAACCTCCATAATTGCATACATGATAGTAATTAATCAAGCACGTACATACACACACATACACACACACACACACACACACACACATGAGCGTGAACAGGTCGGTCAAGACGTCCCTAGACACGACTGATTTTTTTCCACGACATGAGTTGAGAAGGTGTTCAGGTGAACATGGTTGACAAATTGGGTCCAGCTTTTTTGTTTCTCAACCAGGCTAAGTTTACAGAATTCGTAGGATGGCTTTTCCTTTCATGTTCTATTTATACGGGACAGTGCCCGACAAGAAAACTGCGTGCAGCCTGTCAGGCATTTCTGACGCTTCTCGTCTGGGCACCACCGCGTTTTTTTAAATTGAGGGATTCATGCGACGGCTGAGCTCCGAAAACTATCGTACGGGTAACTTACAAGGTCAGGTCTACATTATCGTCGGGGATATCCTCCATACTTCGATTTTTGTTCAAAATTACTCCCAATAGCTTTTTGGTCGTTGAATCGAAGTTCTTGGGCAGGACGGTGAGAGTGCACACATTTGGCAAAGACGACCAATTTGTAGTTTATGGCACATTCTGGAAACAACTCTGAGATATTTTCATCACCGAGTTGACGCAGGCAGTGGCCAATAGTGGGCCAGGCAGTGGCCAATAGTGGGCCAGGCAGTGGCCAATAGTGGGCCAGGCAGTGGCCAATAGTGGGCCAGGCAGTGGCCAATAGTGGGCCAGGCAGTGGCCAATAGTGGGCCAGGCAGTGGCCAATAGTGGGCCAGGCAGTGGCCAATAGTGGGCCAGGCAGTGGCCAATAGTGGGCCAGGCAGTGGCCAATAGTGGGCCAGGCAGTGGCAAATATTGTAGATTTTTTTGTCATGATTCTAAGTTCTTCATGCCAGTACAGTTACAGTTGTAGACACTAGGCCAAATCCCCAAGAAAAGGGGTGGCCGACAGCAAGGCGCACCTCATAATCCTCCCATACACTCACGCTCAAACAAACAAACTTAGCCCTGATGCGCTGAAAGGTTCTGCATGGAGACCCCATATAT
>SDVV010035097.1:0-11100 GCA_016164225.1 Gammarus roeselii
TTGGCCAAGCTTTCGACCCAGGTAAAATTAGTGTCTTCTTCAGGGCAAAAAACAAGTTCAAATCAGACAATACCTACAAACGTGCGGTATCTAAAATACGAGCAATCAATTCAATTATGTCGTCTTCTTACGTGCAAATTTCACAGAATATATGAGGCCTGTCCAATATAACTTGATGTCTATTGATGCAGGTATTATTCGCAACAGAATAGCAGGCTTCAACAAATTTTCTCTTTTTCCAGTGATCATTTACAGCGAGTACTTTCGTATTTGTCCAATTCATTTGATGTTATGACCGTCGACAATGTTGGTAAACTAATGACAGCTCTGCTGTCTCCTCCACACACTTTTTATGTTCATTAAGTCTCGTTCTGAGGTCTCTTCCCGTTTCGCCGATGCAATTGGCTCATGGACACCAGCATTAAGAAGACTTGATTAATGAAGAACATAGCTGAATAGGGTGGAATCAGCACTAAATATGTCTCAGTACCGTACATCAAAGGTACATCTGGAAGGGTGGCGAGGTTGCGACGCTCTTTTAACATCCACATAGCAAACCGACCCACCAACTCGTTAAAAAAGAGACTATGCAGACTAAGGAATCTACAACCAAAAGAAGAGAAGTGAAATTCTATTTACTACATATTATGTTCTTCGTGTCCTGCCAATTAGATCGGAGAAACGGGAAGCGACCTCAGAACGAGACTTACTGAACATAAAAAGTGTGTGGAGAAGAAAGCAGAGCTGTCATTAGTTTACCAACATTGTCGACGGTCATAACATTAAATGAATTGGACAGTTACGAAAGTACTCGCTGTAAACGATGACTCAAAATAGAGAAAATTTATGGAAGCCTGCTATTCTGTTGCGAATAATACCTGCATCAATAGACATCATGGTGTTCACCCAATATATATTCCCTTGATAAATCAAGTGCTTGGGGGTCAATGACTACCATTTCCATGTGCGCATCATACCCTCCTTCTTGTGTCCTAAGCTATTGTCTCTATTGTCTAACTGTAATCTGTTTATGCGGGTGTTATATTGGACAGACCTTATATATTCTGTGGAATTTGCACGCAAGAAGACGACATAATTAAATTGATTGCTCGTATTTTGGATACCGCACGTTTGTAGGTATTGTCTGATTAGAACTTGATTTTTGCCCTGAAGAAGACACTAATTTTACCTGGATCGAAAGCTTGGACAAATAAAAATAATTGTCTAGAACAACTTCATTGACCACACCCCAAAAAAAATATATACATACATACATTTCGTAGAAACATATCTTTTATTATCAAAATTACCTATTCTATTTATGAATATATGATACAACATAAAACTTTTGAAAAAATTGAAGTGTTGTGCACTTTTAATTTATGTTTGTTAGAATCAGGTATAATTGCAAGGTATAAATGATTAAACAGTGGTTTTAGAATATTATTTTGAATTGAAACAAAGTAACATGTCAACAACTGAACTCGCCCTGTAGCACTAAACATTGATTGTAATATAACGGACACAACGGAACAGAAGTGTAAATGAACAGCAAAAAGAAATGTAGTAAGTGTAAAGCGTAGAACATAAGCGAAAACGACGCAAAGGCGACGCAAAGGCGACGCAAAGGCGAAGACCTACCCTTCGCCCGATGGATCCGCTACTGTAATGATATGAGGTCTATACTTCAGACCTGCCCCTGGAATAATATGGGAGGACCTCGTTTATGTGTATGAAGTGATCCTCCAATGAGGGAACCACTCACCTTTTGGGCCCTCCCCGAAGAGGCGTGGTGTCTTCAAGCCTTGGACTCATTGGCATACAAAATAAACTTTGGCCGTTAACTAATTTACAGGCTCCTCCCATCTTTCTGTTTACAATATAAGACACCCCTGAGCTAACACTACCCTTCTACGTCATGGGATACCGGCTACACAATGCTGAAATGTCAAGTTTAACTGGATGGCCAAATCACCTTCCACTCGTCAACGTCTCCCACGTCATGTAATCCATATGGGGGACCACCTGCTTTTGGAGGGGAACTAAAAATATGCAAGTCAAGGGATTTCTTCGTGTAACTTGAGCTAGGGTTAAAAGGCCTACGACCTACAGTTTGGAGGGCATACACTACGCAGCTCTTGGTGGTAATGTTCGGTTAGCAATGTTTCCAAATATATGTGTTAGCGGAGGCTGATCATAACACCTCCCTTTCTTTATTGAATGAACGTGTCCCACTTTAAAGCTCTGTGCTTGCAAGTTTTGACTTAGTACTCCCTCGACCCGTGGGTCGTTCCATGTGAGAAGGCAGGTTGCGTGGATTTTTTAAGCATGATTGTATGTAATACAGTGTAGTAAGAGGTTGGTTGTATTAATGATATGTCATTTTAATATCGAGAAAAAAACATTCTCTAAACATGCAAAAACTCGCAACATAAGGATTTATGGCATGTTTCGCACGGTTCGATCAATTGTAGAAAAAAATTCGATCCAAATGCTGGGACGTGGTTGCAAATTTGATGTCATTGGGATAGCTGAATGCAAATTTTCAATAAACTTTGATATTTTGCTTATGGCATGCAATCATGTGCTGGACACTTCTCTGTACCCATCTCTACAACGTTTTTTCCTATTTGACAAGGGGCCACGGAAGTATGGGATAGAGACTGTCTACTGGTTTCTTTGTATTTATTTGCTCATTTCAGCGTATGTTGGTTCAAGGTACCATTGAACTAACATATACAAAAAGGGAACAAAGCTTATAAGCTAATTACACAATTCGGGAGACATGACTTATAGAATAATTGCCTCACACATTATTATGGACATAGTAAATATCACCCGCAGGTGACAGGTTGACCCCTCACACATCTTATTAATTGCATATTTTTACCTCTTCTCTTAATATATTCAATAAACTGGACTTGGATACGCATCACTAATATATACATCGGACACACTTCATTTCACGTTTGATCATAAGACAATCATTCAAAATGTGTCCATGATGTGTTATTTTTTGTTAATGTATTTTTTTTTGGTTAACGCGTTTTGAACGCATGATTTGCGGGTTTTCTGTTCTGCTTGGTCGGTAAATTGGGGTTAACGGTTTTGAAATTCATGATGCTCGGTTTTACTCTCTCGTAATCACACGCTATGTCACTCGGGGGTTGAAGTGGGCTGCCGTTCATCTTTATTTCAGAGCATTTGTTCGTACAGTTACCACGACAAGCTAACATTATAAATTCCGATGTTCAAAATGCGTATGAGGCGTCCCGTGTAGACTCAGTCATACCTGTATTGGCGTTGCCTGTTCGTATATCAGTCCTTGCTTCCCCAGAAAAGGATTGCTTGCTCGATTTTTAATATGAAAAAACTGAGATGGTTCATCCTTATTATTTTCCGCTTCTGACCTGAGTCAGTGATTGTCGCTTAGAAACCACATGCCTTCGTCTCCCGTTATTTACCGATCCATCGCATGATTTGTTACGTCATAGGTTTGAGTTGGTTTGGCGACGGCTCGTTCAATCATTCCTCTATTCACGCGTTCACTCATTTTAAACTCCCATATCGCATAGGTCCCACTTGCACATCACTTGCTTTTGCGTCTAGGTCGTCCTACGACGAACATGTCTTAACATTACGGACAGTGGTGTTCACACTTAAAAAAAAACATACTATCTTGACATTTGGACTATAATTTTCTGCAATTGAATACCGCATTTCTACGCAGGCCTGGATGGTACACAACACCTTATCGACCACACAAGAAATCGACCTTACATGAAATATTGAAATTTATAACCCTACATCAGGTGTTTAAGCTTGTCAACTAACCATTTGGTCATATAAATTTTTCAAAACTGGACTGCCATTTCCTGAAATAAAATACCGCATTTCTACGCAGACCCGAAGGCTACACAACACTTTATCGAACACACACGAAATCGATTTTACATGAATTATTGAAAATTTATAACCGTACATCATATATTTTACCGTGTCACCTAATCAATTGGTCATGGAAATTTTGTATGAAATTTGAAACAGAAACGCAAGACTATCTGAACGCTACACAACGGGACAATAACTAATTTTTTTTTTCAGTGATAGATTAAATAAAGATTTTTGTCACCAACTGTCCATGTTCAATTAACACAAAAATTGCTTACATACTACAAAAAGAAAACTTATATACTACACCTGTGAACTACAAGCTATCTATTTTATTATCTACCTCAATATATTTCCATGGTTTTGTTTTTCAACTTAATTTTCTGACAGTTTTTCCATTTCTGTACAATACATTTTTTTTCTATGCATTTCAGGATTCCTTTTCCGCCACCGCGATCCATTTTTTCTTGAATTATTTACATGACTACAATTCGGATGCATATTGCTTGAACAAAACTAATTTTGGGCTCATTTGCTGATGAATTCGAGAGCAGATATATCGAAAAGTTTTGCGGGTAACTGTAATTGCTTTTATTTTTACGAACTCTCTAATTTCACTTCTTAAGGGTGAACGGCCAATTGCGATATATCACACTTGATTTGATGGACATCTTGTTTCACTTCTTAGAATTGGTGAGATTACTTACAGTTCTGGGGTTTTGTTTTTCTCAAGATGTTAAGTGGCGATTCGAAGGGGGCCCCATGATTCTCTATGCGTCAAGTGGAATCCTGTCAGCCAGCTGTTCGTGTCCGTTGATTTATTTTCAGTTCATCTTGGCCTAGGAAGTTTGACCCCGGATGAGGCTGTCCTTTCGGCCTGCCAGGATTGACGGACTGTCGTCCTTGTGCGTTCGCGGTTGCCCGAACGCTCTGTTAGGTTTCGGGCAGGCAGGCTGGCTCGTGTCTTCGGTCGCCCCTTCGTTACCGCATGCGGTGGTTGGTGGTTCTTCCCTCATTGTTGCCTTTTTCTTTTGGTAGCATGTGGTCACGAGAGGGCTTGGCACTGGTCGAGTGTCTCGCTGGGACGTGCGTAAGGAGCTGATACATTCTGTTTTAAAGTGTGAAGTGATGATTTTAATTTGTTTTCAAGGAGTGATTGATTTAATTTTGTTTGCTTCAATATGCCATCGCTGCCAACCAATGTTGTGTACTTTTAATTTATGTTTGTTAGAATCAGGTAAAAATGCAAGGTACAAATGATTAAACAGTGGTTTTATAATATTATTTTGAATTTTAACAAAATAACATGTCAACAGTTGAACTCGCCCTATGGCACTAAGCATTGATTGTAATATAACGGACACAACGGAACAAAAGTGTAAATGAACAGCAAAAATAAATGTAGTAAGTGTAAAGCGTAGAACGTAAGCGAAAACGACGCAAAGGCGGCGCAAAGGCGACGCAAAGGCGAAGACCCACCCTTCGCCCGATGGATCCGCTACTGGAATGATATGAGGTCTATACTTCAGACCTGCCCCTGGAATAATATGGGAGGACCTCGTTTATGTGTATGAAGTGATCCTCCAATGAGGGAACCACTTACCTTTTATGCCCCTCTCAAAAGAGGCGCGGTGTCTTCAAGCCTTGGCCTTATTGGCATCCAAAATAAACTTTGGCCGTTAACTAGTTTACAGGCTCCTCCCATCTTTCTGTTTACATTATAAGATACCCCTGAGCTAACACTACCCTTCTACGTTATGGGATACCGGCTACACTATGCTGAATTGTCAAGTTTAGCAGGATGGCCAAATTGCCTTCCACTCGTCAACGTCTCCCACGTCATGTAATCCATATGGCGGACCACCTGCTTTTGGAGGGCAGCTGAAAATATGCCAGGCAAGGAATTTCTTCGTGTAACTTAAGCTAGAGTTAACAAGCCGAAGACCTACAGTTTCTAGGGCATACACTACGCAGCTCTTGGTGGTAATGTTCGGTTAGCAAAGTTACCAAATATATGTGCTAGCGGAGGCTGATCATAACAGAAGCCTCATGCTCAGAATCGTTTTATCTATCACTGTAGAAGAAGACGTGTAGCCAATATACTTTTTTCTTCTTTGCGACGAATTAACGTAAATTATTCTAATGAATGAACTCATGTTATATCAGTAATACCGTACAGTGGACGAAGAAGCATAGTAAATGATCTTCTTATAATAAAAAAAATGGGTGTTCAAATTTTACGCAAACATATCAACCACAATAAAAATCATGATACGTGATATTTTTTTCCCCACCCATGCAATACCCAGTCATTAACATGAAATGAAAATCAATGTACATCACCAATCGTACAATAAGTAAAGTGAAGTAACCCAATACTAATACCCATCAGCGGATGACCATTAAATTAATATCTTTTGATAAACTAAAACAAGACCTACAAATATGCTTAGATACACCTACACTAATACCTTGCAATGAATGACAGCCGATCAAAAATAGGACCAAATCCCGATATCAACATTACAGCAAAAATAACAAATAATCCTCATGATAAACGTGTTCCCTCTGCAGAACCGCGCAGAGAACACACAAGGCTTGTAAATGCTCCGCTTATTGTAAATGCTCCGCTTATTCTATTCTCTACCATGATCTAAATACAGGTGAGAAGCAAGCCACACGAGATAGCCTTACCTATCCACGAAGAACCAAACCAATATCAAACTTAAATGAACTAACAAGACGTGGAACCGAGGTACAAAACTAATTCATACAACAAAATAACTCAAGTAATTCCTTGTACTAACACCCTGGAGTGCACGATTATTTTTCACTTAAGGAAAACTGAAACCGGACCAACATCCTTTATCAGTCGACAAACCTACAATTTATTTCTAACTCTAGTACAAATCCCATGTAACTAATACTCTACAATGGACAAGCAGCCCGTTCAAATCCCATTGCAAACACCAAACCTTACATATCTTACTAATCGCGCAAGAAATAAACCGAAATATTCCTACAGGAATACCCAGCATTGAAGATGGAATCCTAATAAACTCAATCATTAATGAACTGTTTATATAATAATAATCATCAAGTGGGTCATTCAACATATTTCAGCTACAAACCACTGAGCCTACGTTAACAAACCAGATTCACGATATATTCTTACCTTCCCATAGGAATCAATAAGGACATTCGATGTTATTAACCTAATTTGATGTGAAATAAATGTGCATCATCAGCCTCATATCAAACAAACTAAAACAATCAAACAGTAATACTCTGGAGTGGACGTTCACTTTCCTCCTATGCCATTCTGAACAAGAACAACATCTTATGTCAACTACTAAAACCTACCAATAATTTCTAACTCATACAACTTATAAACTGAAATAATACTTCTAAAATCACAATCCTGTAGTAAAGACCCTACATTCTAATTCTTTACAAACGCTTACACCTTTATTACAAATAGAGAATCAGTCCAATATCCAGCATTTTTAACCAGATATGATGTGAAACTGATATACATAGATACCTTGTACAACAAATGAAGTGAACTCATCCTGCGGTAATACCATGTAGTGGATGATCGATATTCACCTAACTCACTATGAAACCATCCCGAGATCCTATATCATGACCTAAAATTCGGCCTAAAAGTCAAATTACACCAAATAAACCGAAAATGTTTCTCCAGTAATACATTTCTAAGAACATCTAAGCCCTAAACCCTCTCCCCAGAAAAAATAGCTCTTCAAATTATTTTACCGACGCCTAAGCCTACATTAAATAGAAAGACCCCCGATGTATCGTTCCTCACCCTTACATAACCTACCCCATATCCAACGTGAATATCTTCACAAAATGTGAAACTGACATGTAAAACTAGCTCCAGAATAATAAACGGCAATATCCATATTAGGAAACACCTTTTCCGCAGTATATCCGACCATATCCTGTATCAGCTCCTGAAACCAACCAATGTCCGACCACATACTGTATCAGCTCCTGAAACCAACCAATAATTTTTATATCAAGCATCAACAACTGAAATGATCGAATCATAACTTGTACTCATGAAGTTAAAACACAACAGGAAACATGCAATCCCTTCAAAAATGCTAGACGAATAACAAAAATAACCATTCAAATCATGTAACAACGACCAAAACCTTTTAACTCACTAACTCTGCAGCAAAACAAACATAATTATTACTACTAAAACTATCCTATCCCAACGTGGCATGGGCATCAGTCTTTCTAAAACTACACTTAGAAACATGCATATGATCAGAGATGGGTCAAAGATCCATCAAAAGCCCTGATCAAGCGCACTGATCCTTCCCAAGCAATTCACGAGAATTGGGATCACGCCGACCGAACGCCATCCAATCTAAGGAAGCCCATCGTTCGCGCTAAAATTATTCCTGCACACGCGCACTATCGCCACTTCACTTCACCTCACTGTCATGGCCGGACACTGTCATAACCGCTAAAAATCTTTCATCCCACGTGCTTGCTACCTAACGACGATTCAGCCCACACGCATTTTCCACCACTTCAAAATCTGCCACTGTCATATCTGCCACTGTCATTACACCGAAACAGGCGTACCAACCTAACAGTTATCACTTTAATGAAACTCCAATAAAAAAACGCTAAAAAACGGCATTACGTACCCTACAAAAATACGTATGTTTGCCCCGCGGGTTAGAAATACGTACCTTTGCCCCGCGGGTTAGAAACACGTACCCTAGGTTAGGTTAGGTTGGGCAGGAAAAGTTTCATTAAATGATAAGTGGTAAAATGGTACGACTGGTAGCTGATTCTGACGTGGGCTGCAACAGATTTTTGCCAGAATGTCACTGGCAGATATGACAGTGGCTGGTGTGACTGAGGAACGCTCTGAATGTTCGCTGTTAGAAAATGGTACCGTAGGCAGGTAGTCGGAACAACTTGAGGCTGATAAGGCAGTTGGCGGAGATGATAGGGGTTGATCTGACGTTAGCTATAAAAGAATTATCCATGCATTATATACGCAGAATATATCCCCCCCCCCCGCCACAATTAAGATCACACAATAGGGTATCGGTAATCAACAACCGTGTTGAGCCGTGCGCAAGCTTATTCGTACGGCCGACGCTATTTATCCCTTTCCGCTGAAGGTCGCAATGAATACATTTATTCATGCGCTGTCAGTTCACTTATTTTTTCCAGTTGCCTGGTCATAAACCAGCGCTGAGGAATAACTTTTTTTGCCCTAGGTACTCTCCTGGGGAAATTTAACTCTAAGAAAAATTGATTTATTATCCATCAAAAGGGATGAGATTTTTTTTTTGTAGTTCGTACTACTCCAATTCAATAATGTCCTATCTACTCTGTTCAATTTATGCACAAACTTGGAAAGCACCGCTAACAGCATTTTGAAAGGTCGTGGTGTTCAGGCACTCAGGTTTGCAAAATAATTTGAAGTTGTTAGCACACATGCATGACAACCCACGCGGCACAAGGAGTTAGCACCCACGCATGACAACCCACACGGCACAAGGAGTTAGCACCCACGCATGACAACCCACGCGGCACAAGGAGTTAGCACCCACGCATGACAACCCACACGGCACAAGGAGTTAGCACCCACGCATGACAACCTACATGGCACAGGGAGTTAGCCCCACGCATGACAACCCACACGGCACAAGGAGTTAGCACCCACGCATGACAACCTACATGGCACAAGGAGTTAGCACCCACGCATGACAACCCACACGACACAAGGAGTTAGCACCCACGCATGGCAACCTACATGGCACAAGGAGTTAGCACCCAAGCATGACAACCCACATGACACAAGGAGTTAGCAGCCATGCATGACAACCCCCACGGCACAAGGAGTTAGCACCCACGCATGACAACCCACACGGCACAAGGAGTTAGCACCCACGCATGACAACCCCCATGGCACAAGGAGTTAGCACCCACGCATGACAACCCACACGGCACAAGGAACGAAGGGAGACATTTCTCGTTCGTCAGGTAAGAAAAACTGCACCATTTTGTAAACGGTGTTGCAGCTTAGCGCCACAATCTATAAACAGTTTGTAGGTAAGTTTTGACTTTCATATCGTCAATATTAATTCTTCTCATCTTCCACCGGTATTAGAACAATACTGTTAAATTTTCTTAAACGAAACCCATTAATGATATGCTGTTTGTTTCAATGTTCGGACATGAAGGTATATGTTGTGGTAACTCTCGTCCTTGCTACGTAGATGTGTATGCCATCGTTACTCGCATTTGTTATCCGACTCATCTACTTTAAGTCACCTATTTTACCAATCATAACTATTTACATGTGGCCTCAAACAATAAATGTAATCAATTCTACTGGGTCACCGATCAGCATGCTAATTGCCAATATGGCCCTATGTCAATATACTGTTGAGACAACCTGGAGTGAAAGATGGAGTGTTATGAAAGGCCTGTAGGTGGATAGGAGCGAAATCATGTATTTTTTCCATTATATGACATAGCCCAAGCACTTACATGAATTGGTATAGATAGGGTGCGATTTGTGGCAGTGCACATTGTGCATATAAGTTTAAAATCTAAGCACAGTGTGCATTGCCCGTGTTTTATGTGTAAGACTATTTCATTCATTAATCATTAAATATAATTCTAGGGAACTATTAAAAAAAAAAAAATTGGGGTTCTTCTCCCTTCACAACTTGTCAGTAGAATTTTCCATCATATAAAGAGACCGCGAGTATCACAAAGACTGCGGCAACACGAAGGAATGCCATATGATTAAGAAAACAAGACACTCAGACTAATAAGTACCATGATCTTCCCATCCAACCCTTTCCTCAAACAATATCACTTATTTAATCACTATTTATAAGCCATGTGTTAAATTGACATTTATTGCCAATTTCCTGACTGATTTTGCTGAAATACAAGCAAAGATCCGCACACCATTTATTCGTCTTTGGCAAGAAGGCTTTAGGCACTCATTGAACGTGGCCCCTATAGAGTGCCGGCCATTTATTCGTCTTTGGCAAGAAGGCTTTAGGCACTCATTGAACGTGGCCCGTATAGAGTGCCGGCCATTTATTCGTCTTTGGCAAGAAGGCTTTAGGCACTCATTGAACGTGGCCCGTATAGAGTGCCGGCCATTTATTCGTCTTTGGCAAGAAGGCTTTA
>SDVV010035098.1:0-11100 GCA_016164225.1 Gammarus roeselii
GACCACGTGGCCTATCACCTTAGTTACTGAACCTCCTGTGGCACCCGCGCATACCTTTGGCATTCGCAGCATGGAGGACATTGACTCTGCGCAGTCCAGTCATATTCTACAAATCTAATCTATAGCTCCGTGATTCTTTATCTTAATGAAACATAAAATGTAAAAATTACATGTAACCCTCTCTACCAATTCTCCCTATGCATTTATGAAGTAAAGTTTGGTGTGTAATAATTCTACACCACGGTAACTCTATTAATTTATCTTCAACATTTAGAGGCAATAAATAATAACTATTGCTTCATAATACCACGTACATGAAACTATACAGGAATAAACCTCACGTGTTTGATATTATACGTGTTGATCAAAATGCAACAAAATTCGTAACCAGAATACCTATAAATGATGCAAAATATAAGACAACACACATCATTTCTTGTCTGATTCTTTAAAGCTGAAATCTCCAGCTGTACTCGTAAATTTGTTTTACTGTTATACATGTTTTGTTATCGTATTTAAATTCTCTTGAAGCAGTACTATGTTTACTCCAGTCCAGCCGCACAGTGCAAATACTCATCCTAACACTTAATAAGCAGCTTTGCTTCCGCGTCCAGTCTTTTTTTGCTGCCAGTGATACCGTAACAGCAGATGGAATAATGCAGTGTTGGGTAGAACGTTATCCTGACGGTTGTTTGGGGGATTAGATCAATTTAGTTATTAAATTCAAGTAACTAAGTGGAGAACAACTCTAATCTCTGGAGCTCCCTCTTTTTAGGGGCCCTAGAAAATTGATTTAATCGTTTATGAGAGCATTAATACATTCCTTTACCGGTTTATTAATAAATTTCAACATCACGCGTGTTAATAATAACAAATACCTTTGTTTCCGCTTAAATTTTATTTAGAGGACAAACTGCTGGTTCATGCAAGCAAGTTTGAAACGATATTAGAAAAATTTATTTTCCTCAAAAATAAAACTGTTGGAGATTTTTTGCAACTATGCATGGCATCTCAACATTAATAGTCTCCATACAAACGATGAATTTCCCGTCTATACTCTTCTTTGTGTAATCATATTATAAGTTGAACCCCATCACCTCTCCTTAACACCCCACCCATTCGAGGACGATGGTTTTAACTACAGAGGAATGCGGGACATTGAATATTTGGAACGCTTTGTGTTCACTAATTCGTGTCTGAGTTTGCATCAGGACTCTTAACTGCTTCCTGATCTGTCCCTCGTTATACTCAACACCTCCCCTGGTCATCACTATGCCTGTCCGTATGACGGCCATCCACTGCAAAGGTCAGTTTCAGGCACTGGGCCGCCTGAAGGCCGTGCAGCCTGTACAGTGGTACGTAGACGCCGCCGTGCACAATATGGTGGCGTCAGGCAGTCCCTGCGGTGCCATCAGTTGTGTCGCCATGTGTTGTTATACACTGCAGTGTGCTGTGCACTGCCTTGCCATGCACAGTGAGGCGTCAGGCAGTCCTTGCGGTGCCTCAGCTGTGTTGCCTTGCGTTGTTATACACTGCAGTGTGTTGTGCACTGCCTTGCCATGCACAGTGAGGCGTCAGGCAGTTCCTGCAGTGCCTCAGCTGTGTTGCCTTGCGTTGTTATACACTGCAGTGTGTTGTGCACTGCCTTACTATGCACAGTGAGGCGTCAGGCAGTTCCTGCAGTGCCTCAGCTGTGTTGCCTTGCGTTGTTATACACTGCAGTGTGTTGTGCACTGCCTTGCCATGCACAATGAGGCGTCAGGCAGTCCCTGCGGTGCCCTCAGTTGTGTCGCCATGTGTTGTTATACACTGCAGTGTGTTGTGCACTGCCTTACTATGCACAGTGAGGCGTCAGGCAGTCCCTGCGGTGCCTCAACTACGTTGACTTGCTTTTTTATACACCGCAATTTGCCGTTTCCTTGCAGGGCTGTGATTTTTTTGTGAACCTTTATTCATAAATAAATAACGAATCGATGGTAATACGCGCCCTACGGGGGAGCCTATTATGACTCACGTTGAGGCTCCGGTGGAAATGAGGCTCAAATCAAATCAAAATCTATGGTTATAATAGCCCTTCCGTCTACATCCGCGTCACTATGATACAAGATTGCGCATGAAGCAGCAACACTCCACCAGTGTTTTTTCTAGTTCATAACAACATGGTTTGCACCTTGGGCACACCTAGACCACTCTATGCTGCATTACCTGTACAAATTACTCATGGGTATTGTTCTGCTTCACTGCATGTTTTTAAATACACACGTGGATGTTTTTCAAAGTACATACGCATCGGACTCTGTTGAACTCTACATTGTTATAACGCACTAAGGAGCGTCACTAATAAGAATGAAGACCACTAGAGCTCCTGGCGGCATCCCCTCTCCCTGTCCGGGGCTTTGACCTCCTCCACCAGCAGTGGCCCCAGCTCATGCGGTCTTTTTTCCTTTTCCGTTTTTTCTCGAACAAGTTTCATTGTACCTCGTCCTGCGCACTTGCTGCTGCGCATCTCAGTATGGGGCTCTAGGCACGTATTTATTGTATACGCATTTCCCGAGCGTAAGTTTGCATAGTTGTTGCTACGTCTGAATCCTTTCGAATCTGTTGTATGACGATTCTGTAGCTCTTGGTTTATTTTGAAAAGTTGATTGGTCGAAATGTTGACGTCTATTTTGTTAATCTTTAGGTTGGATTCATTATTTGTTTTCAATATTGTCAAATTGTTCTTCGTAATACAATTTATTACGCAACCTTCATGTCCGACACCTTATTGAATCCTCATGTACAGTAGCTCCCCTAAAATCGTTTATGAGTAGTCTACCACAAAAAAAAAAAAAATCCCACGTGAAATTTAATTAAATGAAGAAAATTCGGACGGGATTTTACCTGGACAAAGCTTCCTAATGATTGATATCAATTAAATTGCCGAGTAGTTCAATTATCACGCGGAAAGTGAACATTGAAGATTTTTCTTAATCTTCAATCATAAACGAATTTTCTTTCGCTACTGTGCATTGCAATGCGTCCTGCACGAAATATTTTTGGTTGCCGTTATACCAACGTAATTCAGTTGCGTAAATCCACTGCAGTGGTACTACGCAGTGCACAATCACTGCATTAATATGATGCGTAATTCCCTTGCATAATGCGACGTGAAGCAACTGCTTCACTCCATAGCTCAGTTCAGGTGCTTATAACTCTTTTGATGGGGAATTTTACTGCATAACTCCATTGCGTGTCTCTTTTCCTTCATTCCTCCCCAGAACCCTATCTTCATCCCTTCCCAGGACCCATTCTTAATTCCTCCCCAGGACCCTTGCTTCATTCCTCTCCAGGACTCCTTCTTCATTCCTCCACAGGAATATTTCTATATTCCTCCCCAGCACCCTTTCTTCATTCCTTCACAGGATCCTTTTTTTCATTCCTCCCCAGGACCCTTTCTTCATTCCTCCCCAGGACCCTTTCTATATTCCTCCCCAGGACCCTTTCTTCATTCCTCCCCAGGACCCTTTTTTCATTCCTCCCCAGGACCCTTTTTTCATTCCTCCCCAGGACCCTTTTTTCATTCCTCCCCAGGACCCTATTTTCATTCCTCCCCAGGACCCTTGCTTCATTCCTCTCCAGAACCCTTTCTTCATTCCTCCCCAGTACAATTCTTCATTCCTCCCCAGAACCCTTTCTGCATTCCTCCGAAGGACCCTTTCTTCATTCTCCCCCAGGACCCTTTCGGCATTCCTCCGAAGGACCCTATCTTCATTCCTCCCCAGGACCCTTTCTTCCCATGCCAATCTCTGTCAAATACTAGAAGTTGAGCACACAGCCAAAGAATGAGCGCAATAGCCGTTGTTCAGGTCTCTTGCAATAGCCATTATGCAACAGGCCCCGCCCCATCCGTTTGGGCTGTTTGAACAAATTATATTACCTGACCTAATATCAACTGCCTTGTGGGGGGAACTATCTTCGCCTTTCTCTGCCTTTCTCCGTCTAGTGGCAGGTGGGGGGTACACGATCAAAATGGGATGTCTATTCAATTAACTAAGCTAAACAAAAAGACGTGAGATGTATTAGAAGTGAGTTCATTTTTGGTTTGGCCACTTTTAGAAACTGTCGAACTGGATCCTGTTTCGAGACTGGGCCGCTCGGAACTATCAAGTTAAGTCCAGTTGCGTTGGGACGACGCGGCTCGGAACTCTCGAGTTGGGTCCAGTTTCGAGACGTTGGGGCTCGGAATCATCGAGTTGGGTCCAGTTTCGAGACGTTGGGGCTCGGAATCATCGAGTTGGGTCCAGTTTCGAGACGTTGGGGCTCGGAACCATCGAGTTGGGTCCAGTTTCGAGACGTTGGGGCTCGGAACTATCGAGTTGGGTCCAGTTTCGAGACGTTGGGGCTCGGAACCATCGAGTTGGGTCCAGTTTCGAGACGTTGGGGCTCGGAACCATCGAGTTGGGTCCAGTTTCGGGACGACGCGGCTCGTAACTATCGAGTTGGGTCCAGTTTCGAGACGTTGGGGCTCGGAACCATCGAGTTGGGTCCAGTTTCGAGACGTTGGGGCTCGGAACCATCGAGTTGGGTCCAGTTTCGAGACGTTGGGGCTCGGAACCATCGAGTTGGGTCCAGTTTCGAGACGTTGGGGCTCGGAACCATCGAGTTGGGTCCAGTTTCGAGACGTTGTGGCTCGGAACCATCGAGTCTGATAGTGTTTCAATATTCGCTCTCCTCCGTCATATACAGGGGACCTTTTGATTTCTACCTACGATAATATGTACATAAATTTTGACTAGTTTTGGTGGACAAATATGTTTACCTTGCTTTCTTCATAGCCTATCAGTGACTAGGCTTAACTAAATTCTATGCATTTTAACCTAAACATCAAGGCTAGTCTACGCAACCTGTTTGAATCTAATTTCTAAAATTTATAATTCAAATAGTTACAGATGACGATGATCGTTCTTATACCCTTCCTTAGGACCATTGGGAAGAGGTAGTTTATCTCATTAAAACTGGGTGAAATTTTGGATGACTTGGATGCTTCCTGAAGCCGTCACTGGTAACCCCGGCTACGAAATCTACGCCCTTGGAAATTAAAATTTCGCTCTCCCCCCCTCTTCACACCAACCAGAGAACGGTTTACGCAAATTCACTATTAACTTGACTACTGAACTAATTAGCACATTATCAACATGATGCGGTTTATATTTTAACACAGTCAACCATGAGAGACCATCCAAGCAGTAGATGTGGCAGGCATTCTCATGCCGGCAAGAAAAAGAGGGAAAGAGAGGAGGGATGTCAAGGAGCCCTCCTCTCATTGCGGCCTTGACTGGACGGCCCAAATCCACATGCACATTTTTTAAAAATTGTTGCTTCGAGTGGAGGGCACGGAGGGATACAATTCCCACACCTGTCCCGAGACAACTCGGTTCAGACAATTTTGTTAGATCTAGGTCCGAGACGATGCGGCTCGTAACTATCGAGTTCCGTTCTGAGACGATGCGGCTCGTTCCATCGAGTTGGGTACAGATCTGAGACGATGCTGCTCGAGACCATCGAGCTCAATACAGTTCTGAGACGATGCGGCTCGTACCATCGAGTTGGATACAGGTCTGAGACGATGCGGCTCGGGACCATCGAGTTCAATCCCGTTCTGAGACGATGCGGCTCGGGACCATAGAGTTCAATCCCGTTCTAAGACGATGCGGCTCGGACCATCGAGTTGGATACAGGTCTGAAACGATGCGGCTCGGACCATCGAGTTGGATACAGGTCTGAGACGATGCGGCTCAGACCATCGAGTTGGATCCAGTTATGAGACGATGCGGCTCTGACCATTTAGTTGGATCCAGGTCCGAGACGACGCGGCTTGGAACCATCGAGTCGGATCTTGTGGTGATCTAGAGCAACACTGCATGAGAACAAAGAGCCGGACAAGGAACTGCTCACGGTAAACGTGGCATCCTGAAACTGTAGAACTCTATTTTAATAGCCGTCCTCTTAAGGACCTCGCATATTTTGAAGGTGTGATGATCTATAGCCTTCGCTAAAGAAGTTTGAGGTTAAAAATGTATTGGTTTGGGTAATATTGTTGCATTGGTCATCAGTTCGATTTTGTATCAAACCCGGGACTGTCAGATGTATAGTCCTGATACAAAGGGCTGTGCATAGGTCTGCCCGTAATTTAAAAAAAACGCAAGCCTTTGTGAATCCACGGGTGTGTGTACGGACTAAACCTGTTGAGTATTTATACGGGGTAGCGAATATTCCATCTTGTGCAACGTACTCCAAAGATGCTAGACGATCTAATGACCTCGCTAAACTTGAACCGTAAGGTTATTAGGCCTACATCCTCCTACCGAATCCTTCAAATTAACAAATCAACATGAATGATCAACCCACCACTAGTCAACCTAGATCTGCAAGTATATCCTAAAGCAACTACTCCAACCATCACGTACCGACAGGAATTTCTGAGACTACTTGAGGAACAATATCCAGAGCACCGACATTATAGACAGACTGCCTCAAAACCGCAAATGGTGTGGGAGCTGCCGCTGTGTGCGAGGATATACCACGTTTAGCTACCCTCCTACAAGAGGCTTCCGTTCTCTGCAGAGCTTCACGTACTCGAACTAGCCATCTCTATTGCAATAGCACACCGCCTCCCCATATACGTCGTATTCTCAGACAGTCTGAGCGCTCTCGCTCAACTCAAAACTCTGCACTACGAACACCCTAGCTACGTAAAATGCAGCACAATCTCTTTATAATGCCCGAGGCAGGTCAAGCGGTGGAATTCTGCTGGATCCCCGAACACGCGTAAATAAGAAGAAACGAATTTGCGGACTCGCTTGCTAAACTGGCGTCCACCCATCAAGAACAATTTATCTCCACACATTACTCCCATATAACTTTTGGAATGACACGTGGAAACGGCAGACAAAACATGATGCTTTCAGTCAAGCCCTCAATTGGAGAATGGGGAACAACCCGCTTATGCACGGGACACACGTAGGTAACCCACAACCATCAAATGGATGTAGACATGGGACCGGATGCGCCACCATGCCCCTGTTGCCCCACCAGGTGGCAATCAGCGTGAAACACGTACTGATGGATTGCAACGCCCTCTCAGCAGCCCAAAGAGCCTTTCTAAACCCCCAAGCAACTCACTGACCTTACCTGCCGGAAAAAGCTTATTGCTTTCGGAAAAACACCGGACTAAACGCAGCTGTCCAAACCCCAAACATCTGAGCAAGCGAGGTAGTCTCTCCCCCCCCCACAACGGACAGCGATAGCAACACGTCTACGTAGATAAGCGGTAATACTTTTTGTTCTCGTACGCACCAGTTTGCGTATATGCCACAATCGAAACATGTGTTTGATTTGCATCTGACAAGATAAATCTTTCCGCACACGAAGGTGTGCGAACCTATCTGAATCGATGATGGTCGTGTCCTACGGGGGAGATAATGACTCTCGTTGAGGCTCTGGTGTAAATGAGGCTTGAATGAAATCCGAAGAGGTCTGCTATTGTGTCTATCTTATGGCGTTGGTGTAACTTAACACATCCTAAGTTGCCTGAGTTGTAGCAGGATGTCGCTTGCTGTTGCCCTAGAGCATGCAATTATGCAAATGTAACTCATACCCGTAAAGGTTGACCGACGATGTCTCGCACCCACAGCTGGCTCTGCATGGGCATGGAGCGTCCTGCCTACAAGATGCACTGCGAGAACATATTGCCTATTAAAAATAAACCAAAATTATTTAGCATGTAGCATAAGGGTACAGTTGCGTAGAAATATTGGTCAGGACATAAGTTTCACAAAAAATTGTGCAAGGACTATCAACATGCAAAAAAACACATCATTCAGTTTGGTTATGATTGAATGATCGTAAGTAAAATCGTGTTCTAACTTAATGATCGTCGAATTGGTTGGTTTTCTTTCTTAAATATTAACTCTTAAAGAGCAGCTGAAGTGAAAATGTTATAACCTCTTTTGTAGCTTATTCGGCAGTCGCGTAAAAAATACTGGAATGCTTTATTTTCTTCCCTAGCTCGATAAACAAGAGTTTGAAATGATCCTAAAAGAAAGGCCCTTCACGACGTACTTCTTCTCAAAATAATCATAAGGTCGTGCCTGCCCAACAAATACGATTAATTAATCAATTGATCCCACGAATTGTACGAAAATATTGTGTGCCCATAATGTGCAATCTTTGATCAATATACCGAGCGCTAAAAAACATCGTATGTGAACTTATGACGTCGTCGTAAACATAAACCAACTTTTATTTTTTAGATATGGAGTTTTTGAATAATATTACATATGGATTCCGTATGGGAGAAGTTGGATCATTTCGAAACATAATAAAATTCGCATCAGTTGGCCTATGAGAATTTTCGTTTCACTAATGTTCATTTTGTCTCGACATTACCGTGCCTTCAAGCACCCTTCAATGCACTGAGAAAGTACATCATGCGCTCAGTTTTCGAATGTTGGTACACGTATTTCATGGGCGTGCGTATCATACAATCTTCCTATCCTGTATTCTCGTGACCCGTAACCATATGGCCCAAAAAATACGTGTTGCTCACAGCAAAGGACGTGCGTCTTTTGACACTAACTGTCCTATCACTCTCTTCGGACAGCCAGTCAATCCAGGAAGCCCTGAACCCCTACCCCCCTCTCCACTATGTCGGGGGGAGATACAGCAGGGGCAGGGGCGAGGAAGAGGGATTGTGACCCCCATCGGTCCTTGTTGATGAGCCCAACTACACCGAGCAGGGGACATGGCGCATCTCTCGACCCATTTACTGCCAATGGGTTTGTTACTGCCAATGGGTTTGTTTACTGCCAATGTGTTCGTTTTCTCAGGCGAGTCCAACGAATCAATTAAACGGTATATTTTTTATGTATACAAGGACTCGTCTCCAGCCTGATGGATCGTATTCATGTAAACTGTCTTATAAACTGCCTAATTTAACTTCACTAACTGTTGAATGAATATTGTCGACTATTAGTAACACGAATCGAACTTCTCCGTATGCTTAATTTAACTTCATTACCTGTTAAGTGAATAAAGTTGGCTATTAGTACACGAATCATACTTCTCCGTCCTCACGCTGCTCTAAGCTCAAACAGGTTGTGTTCGTGTCGCGTCAACGAACTACATACACCACAGCTTGGTAAATTGACCTCATTCATTCATAACAAAGCCTAATCAAACGGCCTCATCACATGTCACCGTTTGTACGACTCATATCAAATCACAGTTTGACACCTTTTGCAGATTGGGCGTACCACAATTATTTCTTGAACACCAGGATTAGATAATTATAATTTATGCTTGCATAACCTAGCTGGACCCTAATCACACATTGCATATCTCTATGAAAGCTAGACCCTAATCACACATTGCATATCTCTATGAAAGCTAGACCCTAATCACACATTGCATATCTCTATAAAAGCTAGACCCTAATCACACATTGCATATCTTTATGAAAGCTAGACCCTAATCACACATTGCATATCCCTATGGAAGCTAGACCCTAATCACACAATGCATATCTCTATTAAAGCTAGACCCTAATCACTCATTGCATATCTCTATGAAAGCTAGACCTTAATCACACATTGCATATCTCTATAAAAGCTAGACCCTAATCACACATTGCATATCTCTATGAAAGCTAGACCCTAATCACACATTGCATATCTCTATGAAAGCTAGACCCTAATCACACATTGCATATCTCTATGAAAGCTAGACCCTAATCACACATTGCAAATCTCTAGGAAAATTCTTATGCCCAAGTGCAACCTCCCTCTGTATGTATAATTATAAAGATGAAATGATTACGATAGAACAAGCAAAACTTCCAGTTCTTCCATACGGCATCTAGAAAACCAGTTTAAGTGAACAGCTTTTTATCTCAACGTTCTGCTCTCATCAATCGTATCCAATAATCCCGTGCAACGCTTCAACAAATCAGTATCACACTACAGCTGCATGAATACTACATTAATGCACACTACAGCTGCATGAATACTACATTAATGCACACTACAGCTGCATGAATACTACATTAATGCACACTACAGCTGCATGAATACTATATTGATACATCACCTGCCCATGTATGTAGCAGAGGCTTTCGGCTTCTAAGCCTCCAGCCTTTCTGTTCCGTTTTGCACTCCAGCTGAACAATTCTCGTGTTTTGAGCAGCGTATACCTGCGTACATTAGCGTGAGATCATGGCACACTCTCCTGCGTACATAAGCGTGAGATCATGGCACACTCTCCTGCGTACATTAGCGTGAGATCATGGCACACTCTCCTGCGTACATTACCGTGAGGTCATGGCACACTCTCCTGCGTACATTACCGTGAGGTCATGGCACACTCTCCTGCGTACATTAGCGTGAGATCATGGCACACTCTCCTGCGTACATTAGCGTGAGATTATGGCACACTCTCCTGCGTACATTAGCGTGAGATTATGGCACACTCTCCTGCGTACATTAGCGTGAGATCATGGCACACTCTCCTGCGTACATTAGCGTGAGGTAATGGCACACTCTCCTGCGTACATTAGCGTGAGATCATGGCACACTCTCCTGCGGACATTAGCGTGAGGTCGTGGCACACTCTCCTGCGTACATTAGCGTGAGATCATGGCACACTCTCCTGCGTACATAAGCGTGAGGTCATGGCACACTCTCCTGCGTACATAAGCGTAAGATCATGGCACACTCTCATCTAGCATATACTTTGCACCATGGCGCGCACCGTCACATGCATGCTGTTGCATGTCGAGTTGTGCATGCATTCATTGCGTGTGTGGGACAGACTGTCCCACCGTGGCACTAATCCAGTGCACTATATGCTCACGGCCGCTTTCACAGCCCCCTTAGTAAATTTCAGAAAAATTGACAGTACCAATTCCAATGTTGGCACTTTTTTCAACTGATGATGGGAGCAACTCTCGAAACGTCTTGACATTTTTACCTTCCAACCTTGTAATCCGTTATAATTCTTCCTTACCTTAATATTAATTTTAGCTTCCCATTTTGAATTTAGCTTTTTCTCCCACTTGGAACA
>SDVV010035099.1:0-11100 GCA_016164225.1 Gammarus roeselii
ATGCACTGCGTTAATGCAGTCCAAAGGTCATGGCTGCCGTCAATATGCACTGCGTCAATGCAGTCCAATGGTCTAAGCTGCCGTTAATATGCACTGCGTTAATGCAGTCTAAAGGTCATAGCTGCCGTTAATATGCGCTGCGTTAACGCAGCCCAAAGGTCAAGGCTGCCGTTAATATACACTGCGCTAATGCAGTCCAGAGGTTGCGGCTGTCGTTAACATGCACTACGTTAATGTAGTACAAAGGTCATAGCTGCCGTTAATACGCACTGCGTTATTGCAGTCCAAAGGTTGTGGCTGGGGTTAATATGCACTGCATTATGCAGTTCAAAGATTGTGGCTGTCGTTAATATGCATTGAATTTACTCACATTTTGATTCCCTTTTAAAGCAGAAGTTTCGTAGCCTCCCATCATTGTCATGGTGTATTGTTATACGGAGTAGCCACCTGTCCTAAAAGTTCTTAGAATGTTCTTAGAAAACATAAGATATTCATGAATTATATACATTTTTTATATGTCCTTGAATTAATTTCAATGTCATTTATTTCGTTACTGATTTTTTTTGTATTTCTGCAACAATGTTCATGTCAATGTCATTTATTATTTTGCTGGTGCCGTATACTTATCAAATATTTATTTCTGATAATTATCCCATTTGCATGAAATACACGATTTCAAAAATTTCAGTGACTGCGATTGATGATCTTCAAATGGAATTCAAATTGGTATAAAGAACTATTGTGACAAATTCGCTATTATGTTTCCCCCCTGAGCCAGTGGGAGATAATATTTACACAATGTTGTGTCTCCCTGAGCCAGTGGGGAGAAAATGTTTACACAGTGCCATGTCTCCCTAAGCCATTGGGGAGATATTGTTTATACAGTGCCGTGTCTCCCAGTCCCAGTGGGGAGATAATGTTAACACAGTGATGTGTCTCCCTGAACCAGTGAGGAGATAATGTTTACACAGTGCCGTGTCTCCCAGTCCCAGTAGGAAAATAATGTTTACACAGTGCCGTGTCTCCCTGAGTCAGTGGAAAGATATTGTTTACACAGTGCCGCGTCTTCTTGTAACAGTGGGGAGATAATGTTTACACAGTGCCATGTTTCCCTGTCCCAGTGGGGAGATAATGTTTACACAGTGTCGTGTCTCCCTGAACCAGTGGGGAGATATTTTTTACACAGAGCCGTGTCTCCCTGTACCAGTGGGGAGATATTGTTAACACAGTGTCGTGTCCCCCTATCCAGTAGGAAGAAAAAATGTTTACACAGTGCCGAGTCTCCCTGCACCAATGGGAGATATCGTTCACACAGTGCCATATCTCCCTGTCCCAGTGGGAAAATATTGTTTACACGGTGCCGTGTCTCAATGTCCCACACGGGAGATATTTTTTATACGGTGCCGTGTTTCTGTGGTAGAATTAGGTCTGGATCTAAATTTATCCTCAAAGGTGTATTATCTGGAATTTAAATTAGGTGTGTGATATGTGTGTCATATATCAGCATTATGTGTGTTATATGTGTGTTCTATACCAGAATTATGTGTGTCATGTGTGTGTCAAATATCAGAATTATGTGTATCATATATTATAATAAGGTGTGTCATATATCAGAATTCTATGTGTCATATCAATCAGAATTGTGTCATATATCAGAATTATGTGTGCCATGTATCAGAATTATGAGTGTCAATATCGGAATTAAGTGTGTCATATGTGTGTTATATATCAGAATTATGTGTGTCATATCAGAATTTTATGTGTCGTATGAATATTAAATATCAGAATTACGTGTCATATGTGTGTCATATATCAGTTTCAACGCTACAGTTTCAAAGCTTTCGTCGCGTGGAAAAGGTGATCTAAAATTCTTGTAGAGGACTATAATGTTTTTTCAACCGAATTCCTAACTTGAACAATAGTTATCATATTTAAGTGCTGTCAACAAACCACGGTAATTTTTTTCCAGTAACAGACGATGCTGGAAGGAGGAATAGTTCCGCCGTAGGGGCCGTTGCCTGCTTATGATGCTGTCTTCCATACCCGAGATCTGAAGCAATCGTTTTCATGATAGCAACTAATTCTCTTTTCTCTTCCTTTTCATTAAGTTAGTTGTATTATATACTAATTGCGTTCAGTGGCAATCAATACTTGTATGTTATCCAATCCGTGTTATCGATTTATTGTGACAATTCAGCTATCTCTACCAAACAAATAGTTTTAAGGAAGAGTCTTACATCATGAAAAGCTTTTCAATTGTATTCCTTTCTACATCTTACATTTTTGTAGACCTAGTGATTTGATCGTGTATCTTCATCTTATATTGTTATTAATAAGCTAAAGGATATGCAAGCAGAGTGAACAGTGAAAAAGTTAGACACATATACACAGCTACAGGTCGGGGAGACTATTTTGATGTATTTGTATCAAATTCATGTTATATCAAACTGCACGTTAGATTTGGGACCAGAATAACTCAAACCAAACTTCTAAAGCCAAATAGAAAACAGCTATCACAGTTTTCATTATTAGTTGGTCTTAGAAAAGGAAAGTGCCAACAATGCTCAATTGGCACTATAAATTTACAATGAAGATCTGGTTTTATCAATTAGTTACAATCACCTCAAATATGCATCATTCGTCCAAGGATTGTCTTTGGAATGTCGTTGAATTCATGTTTGCAATTTGTGTGTCTGACCTGTTATATTATTTAATGAAGTTTTCTTAATATAATGTTACTTTTCTATTTGCCTAAAACTTTTCTCAGCAGTTAAGCTTTCGTGCTTATGTTTAGTTTAGCAGTCAAATTATTGTGTAAGGCTGCGTGAATCAATCTTTCTATCAACACACCGGATTCTGGTGAGATGTGTCTCTGAGCGAATACATGACTTCGTGTGTCATTGGAGAATTCTCTCAAATAAAATGGCGGCTTCTAAAAGGACCAACTGGAGCATTGATTGTCGTTATAATATTATTAGTGACCCAGACCGTCGATCACTTCGTAACATGATACGGTTCGTTACTTGTTAGATAACTGTTCAGAATCGGGCTGGCCGGATTGATATAATACCTTTAGATATTGTGGCAGAGGGTGTTCACAGAAATGATGATTGATTTATAACAATATAAATGTATTTATACAATATTAACACGACAGGATTATGAGTTGGGAATTTCTTGAGCGCATCAGGAGCGAGTACTATCACTTGACCTTTTGGGGGTCGAGGTCCACTTAACAATTATTGTATTTATGGGTTCCTCTCTGCACGCTCCTTACCCATAGCATTTTACACCTACTTATCACGTATACACATGTGTACGCTCGAGATTACGTCACTTTCGCTGCCGGCACGGCCTAGGACGAGCTCGTGTCATTGGAGTTGTTATGGTCCGTTCCGAGTGTCCTCCTACGACTGCTGTCTTTGACTACGTGACATCCGTACAATTAAGATCAGGTTGTTCTATTGGGAGTTTCCCTTATTACAAATTTCATTGTCGGATCATATTAATCGAGCGAAGTGCCTCCTTGTCTGCGCATGCCTAATCTGAGAAACACTTGTTACTGGCGACCGTCGTGTACCGGATGCCTCCTTTGTCACACATGTAGACATGACACTGACATGGGAATATGACGCGAATGCAGTGCGTTCTGAAAAGTGTTTCATATTCAACAGAGGTGTTTGTATTCAACAGAGACCAGACAGCGCCATGTCTCTAACTAACAAACATTTCGAGATTTTCAGCTATATTTAAATACTTATTACACATGTAAATCCGTCATTAATCCACGTAACTTACAATGATATTACAAGGGAACTAACGTGATCTGTCATTGCTGTGAAAAAACACCTTTACTTTTCTTCCCTTGTGAATGTTAGCCCCGATTTTATCAGCGTGTAGCAAGGAGGTTATTTGCTAATTTCTGCATTCTGTGCAGTACAAGTCTGAGATACACTTGACTAGCCAGTGGACTTATTATTACGTTATATTATTTCTCTTTAACGCATAAGCAAGCATAGCTGGGCAGAAGTGCTCATCTTAGATAAAATAATTCGTCTGGCGTGTGTCAGAACAAATTCCCGAACGGGAAACTTACTTACCTTAGGACAAAATTTGTTGGTTTTTCTAGTGGCTGCTCTTATTTTTTGTGAATCCAATAGGTTGCGCCATGAATAACCAAAAAATTGGAAATGTCTTCTAAAATCAAAGATTATTCATAGAGAGAATGGAACCTGTTCGTAGGGAAGACGTAGGGGTGACGGCAGGTGCCAAGGAACGCAGAGAAAAACGTAGTCAAGGCAGTTTCTTCAGAGCTACCATTGTTAAGCAACAACGAGCACCTCAGGTGCTTGGTGGGGTAGGAGGTTGTGCGGGGACCTCAGGTGCAATGTGGAATAGGAGGTTTTGCGAAGACCTCAGGTGCTTGGTGGGATAGAAGGTTGTGCAAGGACCTCAGGTGCTAGGTGGGGTAGGAGGTTGTGCGAGGACTTCAGGTGCTTGATGGGATAGAAGGAAGTGCGAGGACCTCAGGTGCAAGGTGGGGTAGGAGGATGTGCGAGGACCTCAGGTGCTTGTTGAAGTAGGAGGTTGTGCGAGGACCTCAGGTGCTTGGTGGGGTATGAGGTTATGCGAGGACCTCATGCGCTATGTGGGGTAGAAGGTTGTCCGAGGACCTCAGGTGCTTGGTGGAGTAGAATGTTGTGCGAGGACCTCAGATGCTAGGTGGAGTTGGAGATTGTGCAAGAATTGTGAGTGTAACAAATAAATGTTCTGGGAAGAGGAGAAGAGGTTGAGAGAGGGGGAGGGTAGGATGGAGGTGGTAGTTGAAAATGTAAACGGCCGATGTTTGATGGAAAGGGACGTTGTACGTGACAGGTACAAATGAACTTTTGAATGTTGATGCCAGTGGGGCTGAAACAGTTTTTGTAGGTGGTGTTGTTCGAATGCCGACTGCGAGAGCAAGAAATGATGCAGGGTTGAGACGTTCGACGGAATCCTCCTCCTATCCCTGCAACGTCAGGTAACTTTAGTACCTTATGTAAAAAATTCCGCTGGCATGTTACACACGTACAAGCTAGCACTCAGCTGCCTATTTTTTTCGTATCCTTTAAGCACAACCACATATTCCTCCTCAATTATAATTTTTCTAAATGCTGATTACATTCATGTAACATGCTGAATATGACTACTGATGACTTCATAAATGTTCCGAATATGTTTTAATATTAATATCATAACTGTAGCATTGCACGCACTTGTTACAATTGCATATTTCAATCATAAAGGTGGATTTCTGTATCTGTTTGTCCCTCAGTTTTGGTACGTTCGTTGATGAAAGCAAACAAACCGTCAAGGGAAAAATAGAACATGTTCCATTTCGTCACTGAAGGATTTCACTTGCCCAAAGTGGGATTTCACTTATAACCTAAGTGAATATCTTACGTTTATGGCCCCGTGTTACTCTGCCTTTAGACTGGTTAGATCCTACTTCACGATATCTTACATATATGGCCCCGTGTTACTTTCCCTTAAGACTTGTTAGATCCTACTCACTCCACGATATCATACGTATATGGCTCCGTGTTACTCTCCCTTTAGACTTGTTTGATCCTACTCGACGATATCTTACGGATATGGCCCCGTGTTACTCTCCCTTTAGACTTGTTAGATTCTGCCCTACGTTATTTAACGTATATGGCTCCGTGTTACTCTCCCTTTAGTCTTGTTAGATCCTACTCCACGATATCTTACGTATATGGCCCGGTGTTACTCTCCCTTTAGACTTGTTAGATCTTACTCCGCGATATCTTACGTATATGGCCCCGTGTTATTCTCCCTTTAGACTTGTTAGATCCTACTCCACGATATCTTACGTACGTGGCCCCGTTTTACTCTCTCTTTAGACTTGTTAGATCCTATTCGACGATATCTTACGTATATGGCCCCGTGTTACTCTCCCTTCAGACTTGTCAGATCCTACTCCACAATATCTTACGTATATGACCCCGTGTTATTTTACCTTTAGACACGTTAGATCTTACTCCTCGATATCTTACGTATATGACCCCGTGTTACTCTCCCTCTAGACTTGTTACTGGAGACGTTGTTGATGGGCTTTACAGTGGTAAAGTCACCGTTGCAACTTTTATAGATCTTAGCAAAGCTTTTGATTGCGGGAATCGTGAGATTTTGGTTGCAAAATTACATCATTATGGAATTAGTTTAATCGAAAAGAGCTGGATAACAAGTTATCTTTTTGACTCGGAATAAACAATCATCATCTGCCAGGAAGTTAAATATAGGAGTTCCGCAAGGGTCGATCCTTGGGCCTTTGTTCTTCTTTATGTATATTAATGGCATTATTATCCTTTGTACTTTTTATTCAACAGGTTATCTTTTGTACTTCTTGCGGAAGATACTACAGTTTATTTGACCTGGAAAAACCCTAATGATACTATTACTAATATGAATAATCAATTGGTTCACATTTCATACTGGTTCACATCCAACAAGCTGACGCTAAATGTCGACAAGACGCAGGTCATGATATTTTCCAGGAGGATGATACCCATTCCTAACACACAAGTCGAATTGAACGATCAACAGGTTATATATGTAGCAAAAACAAAGTTTCTCGGTGTAATAGTAGATCAGAGACTTAACTGGAAAGATCACGTCTCATTTGTTGCCAGGAAATTATCTAAATCGCTTAGCATCCTATACAAAATAAAAAATTGTCTTACCACTCCTGCGAAAAGTCTTTTGTGCTATAGCCTTATTCATAATTTTCTCACGTATTGTGTAAACGTGTATGCGTCAACCTACAAAACAGACTTAAAACCTCTCGTTCTTAGTCAAAAGCGTGTCATCAGAACACTATCACATGCTAGCAGACGTGACCACACGTTGCCTCTCTTTTGTCAATGGTACATTCTCCCACTGTGTCAAATCATTAACTTCTCCGCTGCAGTGTTTGTCTACAAAGCATTGAATCATTTAACATACATTGATAACGATTTTTTCATTAGAAATAATCCTATGTATGATCTGCGCAACAATGCGGCTTTGCAAATTCCCCGAAACACGTCTACGCAGTTCCAACTATTTTTGAAATACAGTGCAGCTAAACCCTGGACTTCGATTACCATAGATATGAAGACGGGCAGAAATATTGCTACCTTTAAACATAAACTAAAATTATACCTGTTTGAACTTGTAGGTGCAAAAACTCTTGAATTGTAATTTACGTCTGCTATGCAATTTACCGGGTCAACTTTTTATGTTTCATCATTTTATCTAATAGATGCTTGCGCTCTATTTTTTTCTCGCCTCATATGCTCAAATTTCCAATTATCTTGTTCATGTCATGTAGAAATCCGATCATTTAGTGTAACCATCGATAATGACTCATTGAAATATTTCTTTCCCGTGTGCATATGTTAATATGTCATGCTAACTATACAGTTAGATTCAAATTTGTGCCATCGTACGCCAAACAATGTGTGAGTAATGTAATAGAGAACCTCATGTCTGACATTCTCTGCTCTCAAGCTTAGTAAATGACAGTTGAAACAGTAAATAGTCATGATAAAGTAAACTTCGGTGATCCGACTTACTCTGCTTATTTTTCTTGAAATTATTGGTCCAATGTGATGCTTGCATCTGTCTCGACATATTGAAAAGTGTTGTTAGCGGATGTCCTCCAACAATGTCCATCGGTTGGTCTTACTCCTCAACCCTAGTTTTAAGTTAATATTAAATTCACCTAAGTAGCAAACCTTGTCTTCAGAACAGCTCCGCTGACGAAGACTTGGTACGTATCATCTGTATATTCTGATATTTCTGTTATTTTGTCATCATGTCATTGTACCTAAATAAATGTTAAATCCTTAAATCCTTATATCCTGTAAATCCTTAAATCCTTGTTGGATCCTACTCCACGATATCTTACGTATATGACCCCATGTTACTCTCCCTTTAGACTTCTTAGATCCTACTCAACGATATCTTACGTATATGACCGTATTTTACTCTCTCTTTAGACTTGTTAGATTCTACTCCCCGATATCTTACGTATATGGCCCCGTGTTACTCTCTCTTTAGACTTGTTAGATTCTACTCCCCGATATCTGTAGTATGTGGCCGTATTACTCTCCCTTAAAACTTTTTCGATCCTAATCCACGATATCTTACGTATATGGCCCCCTGTTACTCTCTACTTTAGAGTTGTTAGATCCTACTCCACGATATCATACGTATATGGCCCCGTGTTATTCTCCCTTAAGACTTGTTAGATCCTACTCCACGGTATATTACGTATATGGCCCGTGTTACTTTCCCTTTAGACTTGTTAGATCCTAGTCTAGGATGTCTTACGTATATGACCCCGTATTACTCTCCATTTAGACTTGTTAGATCCTACTCCACGATATCTTACGTATATGACCCTGTGTTACTCTTCCTCTAGACTTCTTAGATCTTACTTCACGATATCATACGTATATGGCCCCGTGTCACTCTCCATTTAGACTTGTTAGATCATTCTCCACGATATCTTACGTATATGGCCCCGTGTTACTCTCCCTTTAGACTTGTTAGATCCTACTCTACGATATCTTGCGTAAATGGCTCCGTGTCACTCTCCCTTTAGTTTTATTAGATCATACTCGACGATATCTTACGTATATAGCCCGTATTACTATCTCTTTAGATTTGTTAGACCTTACTCCACGATATCTTACGTATATGGCCCCGTGTTACTCTCCATTTAGTCTTGTTAGATCCTACTTCACGATATTTTACGTATATGGCCCCGTGTTACTCTTCCTCTAGACTTCTTAGATCTTACTTCACGATATCATACGTATATGGCCCGTGTTACTCTCCCTTTAGACTTGTTAGATCCTTCTCCACGATATCTTACGTATATGGCCCCGTGTTACTCTCCCTTTAGACTTGTTATATCCTACTCCACGATATCTTACATATATGGCCCAGTGTTACTCTCCCTTTAGACTTGTTAGATCCAACTCCACGAGATCTTACGTATATGGGCCCGTGGTACTCTCCCTTTAGACTTGTTAGATCCTACTCCCCGATATCTACGTATATGGCCCCGTGTTACTCTCCCTTTAGACTTGTTAGATCCTACTCTACGATATCTTACGTATATGGCCCGTGTTACTCTCCCTTTAGACTTGTCAATTCTACTCCACGATTTTAATTGGCATTTGACATTTGAGTGTAGGTTGATTTTGTTTCTTCGAGTATTTTAGAAAATAGTAACCAAGTCAGCGTTTCTTATCAGCTAGCTGTACCGCTGTGTTTCCTAACTCAAACCTTAAATACCAAACACAGATACTCCATCACCGCAACATCACAAAGAAGAGCTTTGCATCGCGTTCAGCCTTGCAATGGATTTATACCCATGAAACAACTTGGGTTCGGACGAGTGTGGATGAAGTCCTCAACTGCGGCAGAAACTGTTGCTGGAGCATTCACCCTCCGGCACGAGCCTCCACCTCCCGACTCAAGCTTCCACCCCCACTCATGCCTGGCCGCTTCGCTTGAGTCGGCACTTAAGTGCAATAAACTGCAGATGAACCGCGTCTCGCAGGCGGTTATTGTGGGGAGTAAACTGTCAACACACGCGGCATTGGTGGTGCGAGCAACTGTCGGTTACTGTTGGTTAGGTTAGGTTAGAAGTTAGTGTACGCTTTCATTCGCTGTCGGTTTTGTTAGATTCAGTAAGTAAAGCTCTCGTTCGCTGCAAGTTTACTCAGGTCGTACTTGCATTACCTGTTAGGGTATGTTTCTCTTCTTTTTTGATCTTGCTAGGCTTCGCCCTCGTTCGTTGCTAGATCCACTAAGTTGCTCTTTCGTTCGCTGCAAGTTTTGTTAGGTTGCTCTGTCGTTTGCAGTTTGTTTCTTTAGGTTACGCGTTTGTTCGTTGCTGGTTTTGTTAAGTTGCACTTCCGTATGCAGCAGGTTTTGTAAGGCTGTTCTGCCGTTCGTTGCTGGTTTCGTTAAGTTGCGCTTTCGTAAGGAACAGGTTTTGCATGGCTGTTCTGCCGTTCGTTGCTGGTTTCGTTAAGTTGCGCATTCGTATACAACAGGTTTTACATGGCTGTTCTGCCGTTCGTTGCTGGTTTCGTTAAGTTGCGCTATCGTATGCATCAGGTTTTGCATGGCTGTTCTGCCGTTCGTTGCTGGTTTCGTTAAGTTGCGCATTCGTATACAACAGGTTTTACATGGCTGTTCTGCCGTTCGCTGCTGGTTTCGTTAGGTTGCGTTCCGTTCGCTGGAGGTATCGTTAATTGCCACTTTCATTTACTGCTGGTTTTGTTTGGTGGCGCTCTTGTTCACTGCTGGTTTCGTTAGTTTGCGCTCTCATTGGTTGCTGGTTTTGTTAGGTTGCGCTTCCGTTAGGTTGGGTGAGGCCTCGCTACAACAAGCGTAGTGCCCGAGCATTCTCAATTTATTATGGGGTAAATGTTTGCTTAGGAAGTACTGATGCCCAAGCGATGTTCATATATATGAACATTGTAGAAGCAATGTATGCTCTATTAAAAATACATAAATAATTTAAAATTGCATATAGAGAAGGCTTATATTAATATGAGAGAAAACCCTATTCCCACAACATATCTCTGCCTATGCACACAAAGTATGATTAATGTCATTTAACATCGTTGCACCGATGAGGGAGTGTCAGAGATACACAGCATTAAGGTACTTGGGAAAAGTTACCTGTTTACTTACAGCCACACTTGGCACAATCAATTAAATGACTAGAAGAGTATGGAGTAAGGATGATGTGGTGAGTGACCGGCGTTGACTTGGAGAGTATAGAGTAAGGATGATGTGGTGAGTGACCGGCGTTGACTTGGAGAGTATAGAGTAAGGATGATGTGGTGAGTGACCGGCGTAAGAGTATGGAGTAAGGATGATGTGGTAAGTGACCGGCGTAAGAGTATGGAGTAAGGATGATGTGGTGAGTGACCGGCGTAAGAGTATGGAGTAAGGATGATGCAGTGAGTGACCGGCGTAAGAGTATGGAGTAAGGATGATGTGGTAAGTGACCGGCGTAAGAGTATGGAG
>SDVV010035100.1:0-11099 GCA_016164225.1 Gammarus roeselii
TTGAAAGGTTTGAGCTGCACCGCTGAGACCATAGGGCATGCGAGTGAACTCAAAAGATCCAAAAGGGGTGGTGATAGCAGTTTTGGGTATGCTTTCCTCGTCCATGGGGATTTGGAAGTAGGCACTGGCTAGGTCAACCTTTGAGAAGATGGTTTTTCCTGCCAGTTGTGCTGAAAAGTCTTGCAGGTGTTTTAGTGGATAGCTATCGCGTACTATCTGGAAATTAACCATCCTGTAGTCTCCGCACAATCTCCAGCCAACCTTCTTGGGTACCACATGTAATGGTGAGGCCCAAGGGCTTTTACTGGGTCGGATGATCCCATCCTGCAGCATTCCTTTTATGGTTTCTTTTGCCGAGTCTGCAACTTTAGGATTAAGACGCCTGGGGCGCACGAATACTGGTTGTTCCGTTGTTGTGATGATGTGTCTTACATCATGCTTAGGTTTGGTCAATGCAGTTTCTCTGATTTTTTGTAAAAAAATATTTCATTGAATCATTTATTCCATCTGATACATTTTCCATGGCTTTTAGTGCATGGGTATACATATTTATTTAGCCAAATAAATATTTGCTGCACTACCATTATGGTTGGAAGCTGTTTGTAGTAGCTGAATGGAAATGTTGTTGCTACCTACAGAGATATACAACAATGAGATCAAAAGATGCGATTGCTTTCTCGTAATAGTGCTTGTGATGCACGTATAATGCGTTTAGTGTTTATTAAAATAATGTAGGGTCAATTAAGGACCTCTACACTATCATGTGAGCAGCATAGCCTTGGGCCGAGGAATTCCCCATAGCTAGCTGCAACTGTACATTTGTGTAAGGTTGAAATCTTGCATCCAGGTATATACAGAAATCATCTTACTGCAGAAACCTGAAAATGTATTTATTAGTCTGCTCTAGATTTGAAAACCTAGCATAAGTCACTGGGGATAGCACATTTTGTTAAACAATTTTATTCCGACCTGTCTTCTGTGGGGCAAGATCCAAGGTAAGCGTTGTTTCATTCCATTTGCACTGGCTAATGTAAGCCTTGTTTTATTACATTTGCAATGGTCAGCAATATCTAGCTGCATTCAATATTTATTTGTACATCATGCAATTAGAAGATAGTTGATTTATTTTTATTTGCCCTGTGGCAGCAGTTTGCTTTCACAACAAATAGTTTACAATATAAGAAGAACCTCCTCAACCCGTGTCTGATTTCAAGTGGAAAATTAACTAACACACACAAAACACTGTATTCTTGTTCCTTTTTCCGGAGAGTTAAGAAACAGCCCTCTCTGTTTTTTTGCGGGAAGGCTTTGTTGTCTAGGAAAGCGTTGTTGTCTTATTTGTGTCAAGATATTTCTCTGAATCATTTATTCCTTCTGATGAATGTTTCATGGCTCTTTGTGCGTGGGTATACGTATTTATTTAACCAAAATAAATATTTGTTGCACTGTCATTATGGTTGGAACAAGTTTTGTACTAGCTGAACGGAAATGTTGTAGCTACCTACAGAGAGATGCAACTATGAGATCAAAAAATGCGATTGCTTAATAGCAATAGGTGCTTGTGATGCACGTATAATGTGTTAAGTGTTATTAGGACGATGTAGGGTCAATTGAAAACCTCTACAATCCTTTTTATAGAAGAAAATTTTGAACGTGGTGACTGATTACGTTAAATGATAATTAGATAAATGTAATCACGACCAAACAAAATGGGGCGAGAATACCAATAACTAGGGCACATCATCACAGCAGATTGCACTGATGACAAGGATGTTGCATAACAAACAAGGCGTCAAAATGCAGTTGGTAACGTGCTGATACGAAAATTCTCGTTTGCACCAAGGGAAGCTAAAATCCAGCTCTTCAAATCATATTGTTACCCGATTTATTGTAATGCAATGTGGAGAAAATGCTTTTAATATAGCGTGAGGAAATTGACAGTGAGTTATAATGACACATTTAGACGGCTTATGCAGGTCCCTCGCTCGACGTCAGCGAGCAGGTTTTTTTCTGAAAACCAATCAGATCACATCAAGGTACTGTTCCGTAAAGCGGCACACAGCCTTATGACTCGAGTTATGAACTCCCCAAATTAAATCCTCGTTGTAATCTGCTCTGGTGATGCGCTCGCTGCCTCGTCATTGTTAAGGCGATGGAGAGAATTACTATACGCATAGGCAGGATAGAGTTGTATGCCGTAACTTATTCTTATTTGAGTGCGGTAATTTTATAACTTTGTTCTCACTGTAACCCCAAAATAAGATGTCTCAATTGTAATACTATGCCCATGTTGGTTGTTAATAAAGCTTTTATTATCATTATTATTATTATATTATCGCTGAATATAATCCTACACATGACATTGAAAAATTGTTTGTCAATTGATGAAGTAGTCTCATGTCATAATGGTTGGGAGATCGTGTCACTCTGGGTCAGGACAGGAGAGGCGACAAAGATTTTGTCGCCGTGGTGAACTTGGCGGATAAGAAGAGAAAAAGGAACACTTTACTTACAGTTGTTGTAGAACGCCTAAGAAATGAAACTCAGTTAAACCAAAATGATCAACAACACTGATCGAGCATAAAACGAACTCAGTGATAAACGACCAATGGCACTGGTCGAGCAAAAACCAAGAGTGTTTGGTGCACTAGACATAGAGAATTACCGTGAGTACAACCGGTTGCTGCCTCTGATGATGGCTGAATGAGGCTTGGCCGAAGGTCTGGCCTGAGCCTCTGGCTATGTCGACACCTGATTGGCTACAGCCAGACGGGGCAGACTGCTGATGTGGCTGTACCAATTATTCGCTATTTCTAATGCAAAACTTGTCTCCCTAAATTTTTAACACTCTAGATGTTGCTCTTTTTGACTAGGACTAATAATGGGTGAACAATATTACTACAATTTCAATGTAATTCTTAATTTAAAGACTCTTCTTGAATCCCGAACTTAGCATTTGAAGATCCCTGTGCCGTATCGCAGATGCTGATTGCCTTCCCGTCCACTTCTTGTTGCCGCTCTTGTCGTTGATTGGCTGGCGCCAAAAATCCTTGTTGCTGAATGGTTCCTTGCAGTATGCGCCGGGAACTTAGAACTAGAGTCCCGCACTTTTTAATGGCAAGTTGACGTGCGGAGGGATTCCCGCCGCCAGTGGGAAAACTGCATCTAAGACACATTTCCAATGGAAGGTAATACAATGGTCTAGATTGTATTACCATAATTTTAAAAGCAAATACATTATTTTCAGAAAGTGAATTGTACGATAGTTGATGTGAGGAGGAGCAATGCAGAACTCGACTTCGCGAGCCCTTACAGCATTATTGAGTGACTGCATCAAGGGATCATGGACATTTTGAAGACCTAAGATGATCAACTATACCTGCAATAGAAAACTGCATCTAAGACACATTTCCAATGGAAGGTAATACAATGGTCTAAAATATAATACCATAATATTAAAAGAAAATACATTATTTTCAGGAAGTGAATTGTACGATAGTTGATGTGAGGAGGAGCAATGCAGAACTCGACTTCGTGAGCCCTTACAGCATTATTGAGTGACTGCATCAAGGGATCATGGACATGTTGAAGACTCAAGATGATCAACACTACCTGCAATAGACTAATAGACAATAGACCTGCAATAGACTCTACTATTGAGCATGCGTGCTGCAGTCAAAGAGGATATCGGTTACAGTACAGCAGAGCAGATGTTCGGAGTCAATCTGTGATTCCCAACAACCTCTTTGTCCGGAAAGCTGACCCCACCCTCGCAAGCCCCACAAAGTACACTCAAAGACTCCGCATGTTCATGAGAGACGTTGGAACAGCCTAATTCAGACCAATACAACATAAGAAGGGCTACCATGACTCCAAACTCAAGCAAACTACACATGTTTTGTTCGAGTTGACAGTCAAGCAACTGTTAAAGCAGCCATGTGAGGAATCATATGAGGTAGTTCTCCGCAACAAAGATTTATTCAAATACAACGCGGGACTAGGATAGACGGCGTCCATGTTTCCTGCCTAAAAACAGTACATTCCGAGAGCGACCTGTTCCCAGATGGGCACAAACCAAACACAGCCCAACAGCCGGAGATATCACACAATCAACCACCAAATGAACTATTTCTACAAGTGCAAAATACCAGCACAACAATATTAAAAGCACCCAAGTCCTCCTGCAAGCAGGTTACACCCAACGTTCCAATGCACACGCGGGGAATATTGAGGACGCGTATTGGCAAACAAAGCAGACTACCAGTCAAGTTCGTGACTGAACCAGGCTAAGGCCTTCCCCAGTGCACAGAGGCCCAACCCTCAACTCCAGCCCGACAGCCGCAATAAGTGGGGAGGATTTGTAGTGATGAGAAATCACACCACATTCACGCTATCAACAAAAATTATAACTATCTGTACATTCTTGGGTGTACATGTAACTGTAGAGGTCCCCAATTGACCCTACATTTATTATAATCACACTATTTTACATATTCATCTCAGTCAACGTTTGCTATTAAGCAATCCCTATCTTGATCTCAGTGTTTGCATCTCTCTGTTTGCTACACCACATTACATCAAGCTAGTATAAATAGGATGATCTCACAAATGATTGCAGTGCAACAAATATTTATTCAGTAAATAAATAAGTATACATTAATGCACAAAAGCGCCATTAATCCTACATCATCAAATGAACAAGTGATTCAAATATTTACCTTGAGACCATGTTGGTAACATCCGTTTGTTGACAAAAATTTGATAGAAGCATATTTTTGGGGAACAGCGCGGTGCATGCACGCGTCTTCCACGGCGGTTGGTGATGTTTCTATTTATTTAAAAACATTAATATACGTTAGTGAAGCACGAGACTAATTCAGCGAATATATGCCAACATCCTAGAGCACAAGTTTACATTTGTTGCAAGTGTCTTCACTGTAGTTATCAAATAGCAAGTGAATTAGGAGAACTTAATAAATCTCACATGTGAATATCAACAGTTCTTACCATTTTTTCAGAAAATAATTAGTATACTACTACATCGCATTCATTTGGTGATAAAAACTAATCTTCACAAGGCTTCCCCACTATTAAATAAATGAAATCATAAATCCTTGACACAATAGGAGGACAACAGTACGAGGTAAGACCGGTGTATTTTAAAAAGTGATCCATTCTTATTTTCATTTGCATGTATCCAATGGCAGGTACAGTGCAAGCTGTTGGTTGAACATCAAGCTAGAAACATCAATTCCTATATATTAATAGATATATTTTCTCAACACAAATCTGTCCCTCCATTGCTCTAAATTTGGTTCGTGCACCTTGACTACAGCCTATTTAATATAAATGTAATGACTATGTGTATTTATTAATCAACTACATGTTCATTTGCTTGCTATTCATGTGAAAGGTTGAGTTATTTTATTCATTATAATTATCCTCGGATGAGAGTGAAGGCTTCTAAATAATTTTTATATTAGCACACCCTTATAGAGGATCTACTATTTAATTATTCATTTCCTGTGTCAACCCATTCTGTCTGCCTGCATAATGACGCGCAGAATGAGGTGTAGTTGTCCCCCAATGGGATATCAATCTGCAGTACAATTTGTCTGGGTGCAGCCTACTTGTATGGTCCTGTATCGTCGCAGTAAGGCAGTGGCAAGTGTTAGAAGTTCCAAGAAGTTCATTTGAAGTACAGGCTACCAAACAGCCTCATCTAACAACTCAGGCAGCCGAAGAGAACCCAAAATCTAATTTCTATCAGTCTTCTCTTCTTTTTCTGTATCTACCTCTGATGCACTCTCTCAAGTTAAGTCGGTGGCAATCAATATCAAGCTAAAGATTATTTGTCGTGTCCATAATTTAAACCTTTTAATTTTGGCGCTGCGGTCACTTGAAATATCCACGTTCATTTCATAATACTTAAATTAAATTTTCGGAGTCAGACTTCATTCAAATACATAGCTTAGATAGCTATCAAGAGTGCAGTTTTCAGTGTCACATAGGAACATAAAACTCAGATAATTCCTGACCAAGGGAATAGAACAGTACAAAGTTCTCCCTGATTACATCTGAGTACGAGGTAAGACTGGGGTATTTTAATAGTAATTCCATTCTAAGTTCTTTTCAAAGAGATAGACACAAGTAGCAACATGTATCCGAAGGTTCCAAGTGCAGTGTAAGCTACCCTTCAATTTATGTAGGACCCCAAATGGGAACATCAAGTCCTCCTACGCAGAAGTCTGTCTTTACATCGCTTCCAATTTGGTCCTTCCAAATGTTCCAAATTTGGTCCATGCACCATGGCTACGGACTATGTAATGTAAATAATCTATATTTGTAAATAGGTTTACATATCATACAACTGCTACATATCCTTGTACATTCAAGTAAGGGGAGAATTATGCATTCATAAAGGACAACTGTCTATGCTATTTCCGACCAGACCACAGGCAAGACCCTTGGGAGAAGACTGGTCTCAGAGGAATTACAGAAATTTTTCCATTCTAAGTTTCGAGTTACGTATTCACCTTGGAGACACCATCTAGATAAGTCAGGGAGACAGAATACATTTATACCAAAGATTTCTAGTAGCTTAATTTTTCATCGTGATAAGTGTGGGTGCGGAAAATAACCACAACGCTCAACCTTTTTCATTTATTTTTCCTAATATTAATTTTTGCGTTTGCATGGTGTCCGACGCATTACGTCAAAGTGGGAATATTTTGAAGTAACTGAATTTGATTAAACAAATTATTGTTTTTCCTCATGTGGTTACAGTACCCTAAAACAGAAAGTACTAAATACCACTTATCAATCTCAAGTCATTACAGCTCACAGAAGCTACTGCTATTAATCAAAACTCAACTTCACTAAATCAAGTGGACATCATCAACCAAAGGATCATCGCCATGAGTTTTTTTAGCATTGATATTGGAAAGTATACATATTGTGGTGAGCGTTAACCTGGGAATATTTTTATTTATTTGAGGATTTAAAATTTATTTACGTATAATGACATATTGATAAGATTAGATTAGAGTGTCAAGGCTTTCTAGTGCGCTGGAGTCGAAGTCCTTCTGGCACCGAACTTCAAACCAGCAGCCAGCGCTGCATCAAGTCATCGACAAATCATCCTCAGTCTCCGGAATTGTTTCGACTCTCGGCATGCTCAGGTCACTACTGTTTATAGAGATATATAGAGAGGTCACAAATGTGTCCCACTCAAAGTGTCGAGACAGATGAATGCACTAAATTGAGAAAAAAAACGTAGAAAATGTCCGACATTAGGTTGTATGTTACATTACTCACACACAGATTGACGTACGATGACACCAATTTGAAACTAACTGCATAGCTAGTTAGCATGACATATCAACATATGAACACGAAAAAAAAATCAATGAGTCATTATCGATGGGTACAACAAATGAACGGATTTCTACCTGAACAATATAATTGGAAATTTGAGCGTGTGAAGCGGAAAAACAGAAGTTGGATGAGAGTATCTAAAAAATGAAACTGATGAACCATAAATAGTTGGCACGGTAAATTGCATCGCGGAAGTAAATTACAATTCAAGAATTTCTGTACGTACAAGATCAAACAGATAAAATATGAGTTTAGTTAGTTACATGTGGTTATTGGAAGGTACAGAATATAGAAAAGGTGGTTGAAAACAAACAATTGTGGAATGGAAAATTGACTAAATACAACATAAAAATGGGGCACATTTCCATCGTGAAGAATGAATGAGTTGACAAGGATTGTTACAAGAGTTAGGAACAACACGTAATGGACGACGATAGGTTGGCGACGAGGAACACTTCATAGTGCCGGTGTACGAGTTGACAACCTAACGCGTTATGCAGTCACAAGGTTAATATCATTGATAGTGAGATGACTAAGAAGATGCGCAGAGATGGCAAAATAATGAGAGGGCGTGAAAATGAACAAAGTTGGCAGAATAATGAACGGACACGAAATTATAGCACAAACCGTAATAACTGAGCAACCGACAATGCTGCTTAGGTCAATTTAGCACAAATAGAATCATAAACATGTTGACATGGATGGTGCTGAATTGGTAACAATAGTATGATGAACGGAACGTCGGGTCTGTTGTTGCGACATTGAAAATCAGAAATACCCAACGTTGGGTATTTCTGGCTAAAATCGCACGAGCCTTATGCGGTTTTAGGCTTCTGGCTACAACCGCATGAGGCTCGTTGATTTCCACGCTTTTCTCGTTCAACGGATCGACGTGAGACCAACTTTTCAAGGTTGGTCTGGAGCGTCTTCTGACAGACGAGCGCTGTAAGGACAGTTAAAGGCTCGTTACGTTCCTCTAAGATAGGGCAAAAAATTAGCCTAAATCTGTTTTACATATTAACAAGTTTTCAGGTATTATTATTGATTGATAGTTCAACTATAGTTGCTTTACAAGTGCTTGCGAATAGTATGGCCGAGCTGTTACCGAAAACCACGACCCAAGAGGTTTGTTTACATCGATCAGATGCTCCGCAAAAAGACCTGACCCACGAGAAATTCCAATGCACATTTTGGGTTACTTAGCCAGCTTTCAAGTCACTAGTTTTCAGGTTACTAGTTTTATGAGGTCAAAAGACTAGTTCGCGAATAAATTAGTTTTGATGTTTTTGTATAATGTAGTTATATCATTCAAGCGGTACTCACAATTGCATGGTACCATTTTGCTTATATATATTTGATAATGAATGAACATATCGGTCACACTGTCAGTGTATCGCATCATTTTCAAGGTTGAGCCGCAGCTACAATGGCTTTTCAAACTCAGATACTCACAAGATTTTCAAATTGGCAACAAGAGAATAGGAAGGGAATGAATAACAAGGCAGGTAATTTGCCTCATGAATTGATTAATGAATTGAACTTGTACAATGCACGGAAAACAAATAGGCAATGGGGAACTTAGGTATATATGGTAGTTTCCGCTAGAGACCAGGACTGGAAGACAATGCTCGTGGGGCACCATCGTTTGGACTGCCCCAGCTTGGTCTTGAGCCTGGTGTCCAAGAAAGAGGCCTGCTGCCGGGATGACTGCGATAGCTGGATCCAGGGCATGTTGTGGCGTTCTTGGTAAGGACCGTTTCTTTTGATTTTAGGTCCTATGAACTCACATTGTAGGTGATCCCCGGGTAGCCTGGCTGGGCCCCCCGGGTCCGGGCTGTGGAAGAATTCCTTGGGTTACATGGAGTAAGGTCTCTTTGATAAGACCTTTATGTTCGCCCACTAAAGCCGCAGGCAATAACATGTGTCTTTAATTGAATTGAAAGTTTTGGCTCAGTCTGGTACCCACAAGTCTAGTTAAGTAGTCAGCATAAATTGTTATTGAAGTTAAAGAATGGAGGAACTGGCTCCGTCAAGTGGTAATGACTCACTATATTTTAGAATTAGCCGTTATGAAATAAAATTCTTGAATGGAATATCATTTTTATCAATTATAACACTGCATATGAAATATGTGTGGAATTGTGATTCAGCAAGGTTCATAGGGAACATATACCTGCTGAAATTCCTTTCTAGCTGACACAAAATACAGTCGGGCTTGAAATCCAAATGTTGATATTATCCTTTATAATTCATTTAGCTAGCTTTAAGCATGAAACTAGGGAAGTGCATTATTAATCTAAATGTTGCATTCAAATATTTCTATGTTGTCTACCTATATTACCATAGCTATTTACAAAATCAGCCAACACTTTCAGCCTGGTGCTGTACACTGGGCTGACCAGTACACATATTGTCACTGTATGATCATTCCTAAATAACTTATTATATTTATATACATATTCTAAGCCCTCCTAAATGCTTAAAAAGAAGCTGTTAATGAAACAATAATATACACTGAAAAACTTACCCAGTATTGGCAGGCGGACCACTGAACCACGCTTTAAGAATATTATCGAATGAGTGGATTGGTTCATTGCCTTGCTGCAGGCTTACTCGATGTTGCCGCTAGCAGAGTAGTTCAAACTAGTGGTCTGAAACTTACATTTCAGATGTTGTCTCCCATGATTCGGTCTATTTGAATGAGCACCATGAACAAGGTATGCTTACCTTTTTATTTTAATATAATTGTAGGGACACTTGTCCTCTACACACACACTCCTCGTGCGCATCGACTGTTAGGCCGAAGGATTTAAGGCGTTCGTTCAAAATCCTCAAGACCTTCAAGACTTTGAACAACATCGTGTGCACACCTCTTAAAAATGAATAAATAATAAAAATGAATAAACGTAGTTCTTCTTTAACGTAAAAGTCTTTAGCAAATTGAATGAATTAAATTATGTTGTGTATATGTCAGCAGATTTAATGTTACACTTGATTGCTATTTGGTGTTTGCAGATGAAGCTGCTTGAATTTTACTCTATGAATGGTACTTTCAATCTCAGGGTACCCTCATTTGTAATGGATGAATTAAATTGAATTAATTCAAGCAAACAACCTGGGACTTGTGGCCCTTCCTGTGGCGTAATATTAATCTGACTCCGAATAATATAATAATATTGAAAATATTAATAATGATAAGGTTTAGGCGTTGATAGATAAATTGCCGCACTGTATAATTATCATGTGAAGATACACATAATAATAATATTTGGCTGTAGGTATTTGTCTCCCACTTGACTTGAGAGGTTGCATCCGAGGTAAATACAAAAGGGGAAAAGAAGACTGATTGATCTTGGGTTCTCTTCGGCTGCCTGATTTGTTGGCTTAGGCCGTTTGGTAGCCTTTCCTTCAATGGAACGTCTTGAAACTTCCAGCACAAGTCCACGGCCTTACGGCGACGATACCGGACTACAAAAATGGCTGCACACTGAAAAATTGTGCTGCAGATTGATGTCACATTGGGGGATAACTACACTACATTTTGCGTCATTATACAGGTAGACAGAATGGGTGGACACAATAAAATTATAATTGAATACTATACCCTCTTTAGGATATGCAAATAAAAAAATAATCAGAAAATTTGACTCCTGCATGCGGGGATAATTATTATTAGTAATATAACTCAACTTTTCACATGTATATGCAAAGAATCATGTAGT
>SDVV010035101.1:0-11099 GCA_016164225.1 Gammarus roeselii
TTTTTCATACGGATGGTCCATGTGATAGCCAATGGTGTGCACTAATTCCAGTTCCTATACCTGTGTTAACATAGCTGTTCTCAATATTGAACTGGCGCGCATGGCTGTGCTGGCCTCCCCCGGCTCTGCTGCTTCTCACTTGCTTGAAGCGCTGCTGGAGGGGGCTGCCAAGGTAAGAGACTCACTTCTCCAAGAGCCGGTTCCTCGACCCTACCAATACGCTCTGCTTAATTTTTGCCGAGTTCTCTCAGAAGCAATTCAGTATTAAGCCACTTCTCGTCTACCTTCGAGAAACCAGCCTCTCCGCTGAAATTTGATCTGTTGGAAATCGATCACTTATCCTCTGCCGATAGTTCCATCCATCACGGAGCATCATTGTTTCTTGACTCATTTTGAGTAAAACACTTTCATGAACTCCCCTACAATTGTTGTGACCTGAGCATGACGTGAGTCAAAGCAATCTCAAAGCTGAACAATAGCTTATCAATAACTTGTTGCAGCATTGGTTGCTCCCAGAAAGACATTGACTCCAATTCACTATAAATCCTTGGCGCTCTAATCTCTAATCAAGAGCTCTTCTCTGCCACCAACATTTTAACCTCATCGCTCTACCTTTCGCAACCCTTTCTCCCACACCCGCCCACACGGTGTATACCACACACATTTCTCGCATATCTCAACAGCGCATCTCCAAACGTCACCCATTGTTCCTCAACATTCCCCAGGCCTCTCTCACAATGCTTTGAAACTCTTTAGTTCTGCATGTTACATTCGGTTTACTCACTTTCGCAACCTCTCTTTTTGCTCCAATTCTTTAGCTCCCTTTCCATCCCTGCTCCACTCTCTATCTTCCTTCCACCAGTAGATGTTCCGACACTTCTCCACCCTTTACTCTATACCTCCTACCACATTCACCAGCATTACATCTCCAACTTGCACATTTAGCTCCATAAGTACTATCACGTTGTATTGACCACAAGACTCTCAGAGCACACACGCAGACTGATCCAATAATGCTTCCTCCTCACTCCTATCGCTACCTGGTCTGGAAGCACTCACAAACGCCAATTTTCCATACCTAACATAGCCTGCACCCACAACAATCGATAGGACTCGTCCTCCCACTCCAGAACGCTACTAGCCAACCGATCACTCAATGACAACACTACACCTTCTCGTGCTCAACTTTTCTCCACGTCCGACTTTCTTCGACTTACCCCACCAAACTAACATATACCCCTATTTTTGCCGCAGAGCTTCACTTGAGATGGATCCTTTCATTTAATCCCGTCCTTTCCTCTCAACTTCGTCTCACTCAGCGCCAATACTCAAACTTCTTCCCCAGAAACATCTAGTCGATCTCTCTTCTCTTTGCATTATCCGTACTACAAACACGCACTTTTAACGACTCCAACAATAGGGTTCGCTCCACCCCTCGCTTGTCTTGTCATCTTTGAGGGATGGATTTACACAGGAAGAGATCCCTAGCCTCCTCGCCCCGCCCCTATTTGTCACCTCCTACGACACGCAAGGGGCACTCTCTATTTTACATTTACTCATTTAATTCGGAAAGCTGTAGTATACTGCTTGTCAATTACAAAGTTATTGTTTAAGGGTGTTTACACGTTTTTCTCGTGCAGGCGCTCCTCTACCTCATCCAGCTTCTGGAGCCTGTTGCGCGCACTGACTACGTCATCATCTACTTCCACACCCTAACCGCCACAGAGAACCATCCTGCGCTGCACTGGATCAGACAGGTCTACGACGTGCTCGATTACAAGTGAGGACTGACGGGGAAATAGAGGGTGCTCAATTGACGACGGGAAAATAATTTCAGATGCAGATAAAATATTTAGGGAGCCTATTTCTATAAGTACTTTAATTACATGTTCATGGAAATATTTCGTCGTGTCAAGGTTAATGTCTTATTTGATGGAAATATCTTGTGCAGAGTAGGACACCAATCTTGGCAGGTGGTAGCTCGTCTTAGGCTCTTAGCTCTGAATTATTTCTTAGGTACTGGATACCCTCATAATGACCGTACAAAAAAAAATCGGTTTCAACACATTTAAATTTATTGCTAATTATTAGTTTTTTTTTCAATCGATAACGAAATTTCTCCCTCTGCTGAAGAGACATGTTTTCTGGGAATATGTCATTTCTGTTTCTTAACCCGCTTTTCAGGCTTCATTCAAAGCAACCCAACCCATCCAATAGCTGCGTCAAAGCATCTCGTGTCAGTAACTGTGTAATTTGTTCTACTCACTGTTCTTTTACCAATTCATTCATAGGATGTTCCATGGGACGCAACAACATAAAACGAAGCAGTTTGTACTGCAGCTATTTATTTCTTCCATCGTTGGCGATGAGATGTATTGTTTTAGTATAATCGTTTTGTATTTATGTACAGTGTTATTGTTTTGTATTGTTTTTTTCAGCGAACACAATTCTTCTGTCTGTTGTAACGCTTGCACGAAAATCACCAAAAACTACCTAAGTTATTAAGTAGATCATGACAAGCCATTCGTAATTCAAAAATTTTCGTTGATGAGCTTCTGCAAACATGCAGCGTTCTATTTGACATGCGAATTTTACCATGTTACCTGTACACAGACACTAGGCAAAATTCTCCAGAAAGTAGGGTGGCCGATGGCAATGCGCACCTCACACTCCTCTCATACACTCACACGCAAACATTGCCATAGGGTGGCCGATGGCAATGCGCACCTCACACTCCTCTCATACACTCACACGCAAACAGACTATTCCCGACCATCCTGTTTCTCAACGAGACGCCACGAGCGGGAAAGTACATCAGAGCAACGCTAAAAATCGTCCATTCACGCCTATCCATTGCGCGCTCTCCCGCGACACTTATTTCCATCCTTCCTAACGCCTGTTTAACCCCCATCCATTCACCCAAACTTCGATATACCTCTAGGCCCACGTTCACTCACTCCTGATTTCATCACTCTTTTCATCAAACTCCCATCATCCATCCTCACCATGTGTCCGAACCATCTCGGAACACGTGAATCTACTCTGTCCCCTAACTTTTTCACCATCCCCGTTCTAATGCAAACAGCGTCATTATTGATCGTATCTCTCGGCGGCACTCTAGCCGTGCTCCTCAAACATTTCATGTCCAAAACATTCAACCTTCTGCTCTCGCCCTCCCCCCCCTCAAGTCTTATCTCCAAAGAGTAGAGCTGGACAATTTTTCCCTCGTACTACCTTCTCTTTTCTACCAGATCCTCTGTCCTGCAGGTTATTACACTCTCCTGTACATCCAGCACATTACACCCTTTCCTACACTAGCGACTTCACCTCAGTTTTCACAAATTCAGTCGTCTCCTTATAAAAGCCCAAGTACCTAAAGCACAGACAGAACTTGTTTTCTTCAATAACTCCATTTCAAAGCGACAAATATACTGTCGCATAGACATTGCTCAAACATCTCAGTACTTTAACTCACGTTAAAAATAAAAAAAAATCGCGGCTTCCTCTTTTCACTCACTCTACCAAACTCCGACACCAGCCTATACACCTTCTCCGACCCTGCCACCAGTGCCGTATCATTCGCAAGCAGTAACTGACTCAACTCACTACTCCACCCGTTTGCTCTCAGCAGCTCTGAGCCACGACTTATTACACCAGCCTTCACCCCCCTGACCACTCCTTCCCTGTGCAGATTGAACTGCCAAGGAGACGATGCAACATTCTTTCAGTCCCACTTCCACTGTGAATCAATTATCACGTACCTCCCCATCTTGCCACCTGCTCTGCTGCCAACATAGAAACTCTGAACCACTTTCAACAAATTTCCGCCCCCTGCAAACAAACGCAGGACCCACTATAGCGTTAACCTGACGACCCTATCGTAGGCCTTTTCCATATTCGTGGAGGCCCATATCACATCCTTTCCCATCGCAAAATACTTCTCACAGACTTGTTTCGCTGCAAAAATCTGATCGGTACATCCTCTACCACTCCTGAAGCCACACTGTTATCGGCAATCGCACCATCCGAACAATCTCTAATCCTCTTAATTAGCACTCTCCCGTACAATTTACCAACAACACATAACAAACTGATACCTCTTGAGTTGCAGCATTTATTTTCATCTCCCGTGAACTTATACAGCGGAACAATGCAAGCACTCCCCCACTTGACCGACACTACGCCAGACACAAAACAAAAATTCAGTAGCCTCACCAGTCATTCAACTATCGTTACTCCACATCTCTTCAGAAACTCAGTCGCAACGCCGTCCAAACCAGGGGCTTTCCCTGTTTTTATCACCACTACCTTGCTAGTCCACCTCTTCGTTAGTAATGTCCGCAACTAGTCTCTTTCAAAACAGACATGCGTGCACCACCGCCCTCTGCAACAGTGTCAGCCTCTCTTGACTTTCTCAAAATTTAACAACTCGTGAAAATTCTTGCTCACCCCCCCTCCTCTTTCATACATACTTAGTTCTTTGGGCGCTGTATGGTCCGGCCAGGAGACCCCGCTACACAACAGCGCGGCCCCCTGCTGCGTTATAGTAGTAACTGAGCCATCTACCTTCCCCCCCCCCTGACCATCCCGATCTTCAACGAGACGCCAAGAGCGGGAAAGTACATCATGGCAGCGTTAAAATTCAAGTATTCACGCTTGTCCATTGCGCGCTCTCTTGCCATACTCACGTCTATCTTTCCTAACGCCTGTTTCACCCCATCCATCCACCCAAATTTCGGTCCACCTCTAGGCCTAAGTCCGAAAGTCTTGGCTCCGACACAAGGAATTAAGTCAAAAAAATTAAGCTTATGTGACTAACGGTACTCTCAAATGTTACTATTTGAACGCTAGAAGTTTCCGAGACAAAGTCTACGAACTAGGTATCCTTGCAATGAATGAATGAGTCGACATAATAGCAATCACAGAATCGTGGATGAAATTGAGCACCAAGCTTTATTCAGGCGATTTTACTCTTCCAGGTTACTTACTGTTGCACAAAGATAGACAAGGACGAAAGAGCGGACGAGTGCTGTTTCTTGTGAAAAGCACTCTGCAAATATAAGAAGTTACTATTCCTAACAGCAGATACGACATAGTATCAATCCAATAGTCGGCAAACATATAAAATGTCAAATCGCCCTCGTCTATCGTCCCCCAAAAAGCAAGGTTGCAGATGACATCGACATTTACAACACCCTCATTGATGTCGTCACAACGCAACACAGTATAGGGCTTGGAGATTTCTATGTCCCCGACATTGATTGGGAAACTAACGAATGCACTGCCACCGGCTAACGTCTGATTGATTTTGCTGACGATAAGTTCATGACCCAAATGGTGAAGACACCTACAAGGGGTAGCAATATTCTTGTCCTCCTGTTTTGTGCAAGCGACTCGCATGTCACGAACGTCGAAATGGGTGAACCACTCTGAACCAGCGACCACAACTTTATAAGGTTTTGATAGATCTCGAGTTGAAAACGTCAACAAACTGCGAAAAAGTCCCAACTTTAGATTACCCAACTTTGATGGCTTAAGAGAGTCAATGGCGTCAGCAGATATAACCCTCGGACAAAATGTCAATCAATCGCTCAAAAATTTCTTGACTGCACTTGAAAATATCGAATATGAGCATATCCCGCGCAAAAACAGGCGAACAGCAGCTAATCAGCCTAAGTACTGTGAAGAAGAATTGCGGCATCTTCACTCACGAAAGGAAGCAAATCACTCGATAAAACAGAAACATTCACATGACATCGCAAAAAAATGAATACTAAATCAGCAAAAGAGATCTAAAGAGGGTCCAGAAACGTTTGAAGAAGGATTATGAAACAAAATTGCCGCCAATGCCAAAGCTAATCCGAAGCAATTTTTTAGTTATATTTCGAGTAAATCAAATCAAGATCAGTAATTGGTCCTCTCGAGAACGATGTTGGTGAACTAGAAAAGGACGACACCAAAATGAGTGTCCTACTTGATGAATACTTTTGTTCTGTTTTTACGTCAGATACAGACACTGGGCCGCATCCCTCAGAAAGGCGGGTGGCCGATGGCAAAGCGCACCTCACACCCTCATACGCTCACACTCACACAATTTAGCCCTTTTGTGCTAAAGGGTCCGGCCGGTACCCCCGCAACATACACTCTGGGTCACGAGTGCAGCCCGAGGATTCGTCGTCAGCAGCCGGGCACGACAGTTTTCACTGGTTTACCCCCGCCGCGTCATCAAAAGCCGGGGCCCCCCCACCCACGACCATCCCAAAAGTGGGATGCCTAGGGCGGGAAAGCGCATCAGAGCAGCGTCAAAATCAACCATTCTCCACTCACGCCTGTTCATTGCACGCTCTCTCGCCAACTCCACATTCATGTCTCCCGTTCCTAACGCCTGCTTCATACCATCCATCCACCCAAACTTCGGTCTACCTCTAGGCCTGCGACCACTCGCCTCCGCATTCATCACCCTTTTCACCAATCTCTTTTCATCCATCCTCTCCATGTGCCCGAACCATCTCAGAACACGCGAATCCACTCTGTCCTCCAACTTCTTCACCACCAGTTCTGATTCGAACCACGGCGTGGTGATCCGGTCTCTCAGCGTTACTCCAGCCATGCTCCTCAAATATTTTATCTCGAAAACATTCAACCTTCTTCTCTCCTCTGCTCTCACCCCCCAAGTCTCAGCTCCGTAGAGCACAGTTGGGATAACAACACCCTCATACAGCCCTCTCCTTGCTTCGATCCCCAACGTCCTACAGCTCAAAACACTCTTCAGTGCACCCAACACTTCACACCCCTCCTTCACTCGCGCCTTCACTTCAGTTTACACTAGTTCAGTTATCGCCACGTGTTAGCCCAGATACTTGAAACACTGAACTTCCTCCATGAGCACTCCATTTAGGGTGACACTAATTTTGCTCGCATCGACAGTCCTCGAGCATCTCATTACTTCACCCTTACCCACGTTCACTCGAAGCTTCCTCCCTCTCTTACGTCAGAGAATCAGGATGATCCAAATCCTGAGAAAATCAATGCGGAAAAACTAATAGAAGCCATTAACACAGTGAACTTCTTACCCGCCGAAGTTATTAAATATATAGATAAACTGAGTCACAAAATCTCCAGGTCCAGACCAAGTTCATCCCAGAATTCTAAAAGAGACTAGAAACGAAATCGCTGAACATTTATCAAACATTTTCACCCAATCTCCACAAATGGCACCTACCCCTCTAAAGGGAAAGAAGCCAATGTTACCCCAATCTTCAAAAACTGGGACAAAAAGAGTCCCGGCAATTACCGTACAATTAGTCTCACCTCAGTCATTGACAAATTGATGGAAAGTTTGATAACGGATAAAATGACAGAATTTTTAGAATCAAACAAACTGATTGGCGACTCTCAGCATGGCTTTAGATGCAACCGTTCCTGTCCTATTACCCTGCTGCTCTTTTTCAAGAATATATTAGAAATCCACGACACAAAATTTTCAATCAATATCATTTGCCTTGACTTTCAAAAGGCATTTCATTAAGTCTCCACAAGCGCCTAGTTAGTCAATTGCACAGCATCTGTATTCGATGCGAGCTTACCAACTGGATAAAATGCTGGCTTACGGACTTGACGGAGCTTCCTCCTCTTGGGTTGGGGTGGATGGATGATTATTCATTTTATAGATCATTAACACTTTATTTTAGTATTTCATCTTTGTTGGGCTCAATTAATTTTCTCGGCCATTTTTTCATGGTGATAAATTTTGCATTTGTTATTATCATTATATATATCCAGGTTGGTTGAGACTAGGGGACCCAGGGAAGGGGGGTACTCGTGGGACCCGCGGGACTCGGGGTTTCGGGAACCCGAGGGACTTGGAAGACCTGGAGGATTTAAGGGGACCCACTTTGTCCCTTCCGGGCCCTTTATGACACCCTTGAGATCCTTTGGAACCCCCTTGAGAAATTGTAGGACCCTCTTGAGGCCCCTCTGAGTCCTGAAACCTCTGCCCCTCCTCCCAACGATGTAAAACCCATACACAGAGGAATGTATAAATGTGGAGTGCTTTAGTAGAGAAATTAGTTATTACAGTCCACAGCATTGCTGACGCGTCGAGGCTGGTAGAGGTGCGTCGAGATCAGTCGAAACATGTTAAGGCTAGTCGAGTTGGTTGCGACGAGCCGAAACTGGCCGAAATGATTCGAGACAAGCCGAGACGAGGGGTCTCGAGGGACCCGGGGAGCTCGGGAAGACCCGGGGGACTTAGGTTACCCTCCGGGATTCGTCGGGCTCTATTGGGACCCAAGGGACCTCTGCCCCCCCCCTCATTCTATCCCCTTAAACAATGAGTGCGAAATCATAAATCCGAGCAGTTTTTCTGCAAGTGGTAAACCTGCCCCTACTTTCTTCACGATCCACAATTTTGTCATGAATAATATATAATGCTGGTAAATTTGTGCGGGAGTTTCTGTTTGTGATTTTGTGAATAGGTGTATTTTCTTCAGTCTGTGCTCACTGTACCAATTTTGACGATACTATCTGTGCACACTGGTGCGCGTGCATATTGCTTCTAGAGTTCTGAGTGGTTGGAGGCGGGGATTCGTTTCGTCTAAGTTTTTATCTTACCAGAATAACTTAATTGTACATCTACTTAACTAGACCGCGTAGCTGTAAACATTGTTTTGCGTTGCTGTCGGCGTTGACTTTGTCCGTGTAGCCGTGAACCTTGCATAATCTCGACGATGCTACCTGTGCGCACTAGCGTGCGTACATATTACTCTTGAAATTCTAAATGATTGGGGGCGTGGGATTTCATTTCGTTTATATTGCTCAAATAAATAAAATGTTCTGTGATGCGTTGCTGTCGGAGCTGTCTTTGTCCGCGTAGCCGTAGACCTTGTACCAACTTCGACGATACTATCTGCGCGCACTGGCGTGCGGTGCGTACATATTATTCATGAAGTTTTAAGTGGTTGGAGAAGGGGATTCGATTCGTTTCGTCCGAGTCTTTATCTTTCCTGAATAAATAAAATGTACTAGATCGCGTAGCTGTAAACATTGTATTGCGTTGCTGTCGGAGCATACTTTGTCCGTGTAGCCGTGAACCTTGTGCCAATCTCGACGACGCTACCTGTACGCACTAGCGCGCAAACTCATGAAGTTCTGAATGATTGAAAGCGGAGGTCCGTTACGTCTAAACGTTATTCATGTGCGCACCAGCGTGCGTCTGACACGACTAAAATGTTCAAATAGTTTAACTTTGACAACGTTGTTTTTTTTGCACACTGAGGTGTGCGAGCCTACTGGAATCCATGATCAGTGAGCCCTACGGGGAGCCTATTATGACTCACGTTGTGATTCTGGTGGAAATGAGGCAAAAATCAAATCCTCCCCCTGGGGTAATGTCACAAGCGGCGTGCCTCAAGGATCCGTGTTAGGTCCAGTTCTCTTTACAATATTCATTAACGATCTCGATAGCAACGTACTAAACATTAGCAAGTATGCAGACGACACTAAGAAAGGAGGAAGAGCACAAAGTGAACTAGAGTGTCAGCAGATCCAACTAGACTTCACCAAAATTTGTTGATTGGTCAGAAAAGTTGTAAATGAAATTCAATGTAGGTAAATGTAAAGTTATGCACATAGGTGCTCATAACCTCAAACACAAATATTCAATGTCCGGAAAGAAACTCATTCTTGTCAACGAAGAGAGAGATTTAGGTGTCATCATTATACACGACTTAGAAAGTAGCAAGGAATGTAACGATGCCGCCAAGAAATGGCAATAAAATGCTAGGTATGATATCCCGCACTATCTTGTACAAAAACAAAGGCAGTATGGTCAAGTTATACAATGCATTTGTTAGACCGCATCTCGAGTATTCCGCTCAATTTTGGTCTCCGTATCTTAGAAAAGACGCTATTAAATTAGAGAAGGTTCAATGCAGAGCTATCATACTCATCCCTTTGCTGCGGAATAAATCGTATGAAGAAAGCTACGTGAACGCAATCTTCATTCGCTAGAGAAACGTCGAGTCAGAGGCGACATGATTGAAGTGTGGAAGATTATGAAGGGTAAGGAAAATGCCGACCGACCGAGCCTTTTCACTCGAGATACGAACGGAGTGACTAGGAGCAATGGATACAAAATCGTTGCGAAACGTTCCTCACTCGACATCACGCGCTATTTCTTCACATATAGAGTTGTCGAAGAATAGAACAGACTTCCAGCGGAGGTTGTGAACAGCAATACAATCGAAACAATCGAGTCTCGGCTCGATAAGTTCTACATAAATCGCCAATAAATAGTTGAACAGGAATGGCACATGAAACTCTCTTAGACTTTCTACTTCAGAACTTGCTATCAAAAGGCAACCTAGTTTGGACCAATAGGCCTGTTGTTGTCTTCCTACACTTTTAAACTGGTGAACACTTGGCATTTCTGCTTTCATCACTCTTACATTAGGGCAGCAGCAATGAAGAGTATTTCGATATTTTAATTTGCCATGTTCTTTTCTACTATTTTGCCTATCTTTTAATTCGCATCATCTCCTACTTTTGTGTTGTTAGAAAGCTCTTATGTAGAATACATTTTTTGAAAATCTGACTACACCCCTTACTGGGAGAAGTAATGTCATGCATGAATCCATTTTGATGAATGGACGCTCAGGCAAAAAAAAAAGGTCTAGGCTCGTCCCTAGAGCGCAGATCTCGCCTTCCTTTGTGTCACCGGCTGCAATGTCAGTCACGGCGAAACAATGGAGCGTTTTATATCATGGACATCAGGGCCCCATTATGCTAACAGACTGTTTGCGGATGGTTAATTGACGTCCGGTGCCAGAAGATCGGACATCAGGGCCCCATTATGCTAACCTACTGTTCGCGGATGGTAGTTTGACGTCCGGTGCCAGAAGATCGGACACCAGGGCCCCATTATGCTAACAGACTGTTCGCGGATGGTAGTTTGACGTCTGGTGCCAGAAGATCGGACATCAGGGCCCCATTATGCTAGCCGACTGTTCGCGGATGGTAGTTTGACGTCCGGTGCCAGAAGATCGGACATCAGGGCCCCATTATGCTAGCCGACTGTTCGCGGATGGTAGTTTGACGTC
>SDVV010035102.1:0-11099 GCA_016164225.1 Gammarus roeselii
CACCTGGTCTCCCAAGTCCCCCGGGTTCCCGAAACCCCGGGTCCTCGAGTCCCGCGGATCCCACGAGTACCTCCTCTCCCTGGGTCACCTCCTCTCAACCAACCTCGCTACATATAATAATAATAACAAATTCAAAATTTATCACCATGAAAAAAGGGCAGAGAAAAATAATAGAGCCCAAGCAAGAAGAAATAATAAAATACTAAAATAAAGTGTTAATGATCTATAAAATGAATAAGCATCCATCCACCCCAAAGCCTCAACGTGAGTCATAATAGGTTCCCCCGTAGGGCGCGAAGCTCCAGTGGAGATAAATTCAACATTCAATATACTCGCGTCACAGCTTCACTGGAGATCATCCCTATATTTAATTTCTTGTAATTACTCGAGTTGTTAACGAGGCTGACTGTTTTCTGCTACTGGCTCCCTCCTATGTCGAAACAACCCAATTAGAGCAAGGAAGGCTTTCGGAGCCGGGTCAACCTTAGATGCGTAATAACTTCCCACTCCATCCGGCCTCTCGTAGCTTTAAGAAATAAGTTAATCGGTAAACATGAGTTATCTTTTATTCATAAAATGCCAATGAAATGAATGCATGGAAGTTGCACGTAATGGACGAGATTAAAATACAATGAAAATGTAACCTAAGTGTTCATCTTCTTATATACCGAAATAGAACACATCCGCAGGGAGGCAGGCAACCCGAAAATGACTGGAGGTCTCGTGTCTAGAAGTCGGTTATGATGAGTTCGTCGATTTTCCAGTCTTCGTAGGAACCGTCCGGCAAGTAACGACGAATTATTATAGGGATCTTTTGCTCGCGTAGCTCCTTCGCTGCTATCTGTGGGAGGCAGAACCAAAAAATTGATTGACCAACAGATTGATCAAGGTATCAAGGCTTTCTAGAGCACGGGAATCAATGTTCTTTTGCTTCGGATGAGAGGTTGACCAGTAACAACACTTAGAAAAAAGCTAAAATCTTTCGCATCCTGTAACCCAACCAAGCTCCCCTATACCCAGCATCATACAGACCCATTTCTTTCACGAATCCCTCAAAAATCTCTGAGACAGGTTCCGAACAAAATAATGCCCATATTCCTCATTTTTCTACGTACCGCGGTGCTACACTTCTCACCCAGATTATCCATGAACGCGAGTCATGGCACGCCCCCCGGTATGCGTCATTGATATTAGCAAGACCTTCGACGGTTCCAAGACATGTTCTCATAATCAAAATACACAACACGCACATCCATCCAAACTACAAGCGACTTGTTAATTTAATCTCTGGCAGACAAATGCCATTTCCCCAATGGTATCCCCTAGAGCGATCCTTTCCCCTCACTTTTCAATGCCTTCACGCACGAACTGCCCATTCGAACAGAAACCAACACTTACATCAGGCTCAAATTCGGACAACCACACAATTTAATTTGACCCCCATTTCCATCGGAGCCCCAACACGACTCACCACAATCACGAGTCTGCGACTGCAAACCTCCGGCAGTATCTGAATTATTTTGAAGTCTGGTTGCTGGACAACAGAATGAAGGTGTCCGCAAGCAAGTCAACCCTTACAGTATTAACACCAGATAACGTATCATCAGTATTAACACCAGATAACTATAACTTTCCTTAGAGTAACTAATGACACGGGGATTACATTCAAACCTCACACGAACAACATCGAACTGAAGTACACGTCCCACATGTGGTCATCCATGCACGCGTCTGGCTCTTATGCAGAGGGAAATGAACACGCTACAAGTAACAATGTTCTGGTGCCTAAAGTAAAAATTATACTACACGGGTGGCTATTAGGTAGCTGGAACAGAATCCACGATTTTGATTCAGATTATCAGCAATAACACGCCACTAAGCCGATCACCCTTTCTCTTCCCCATGTCTCGACTCGTGCATGCCAGTGAGTATCGAGGATTTCGTAAGCCTAGATCAAAAATACACACGGCAGGTTGAAACCGGGGTTAAGCAACAAGTTACAGACCTTATTTTCAATTTCGCATTTTATTTCAATTCCATTTAAATCAAATTGTATGTGGTTTGGTAAGTTATTGTGGCTGTGTGTTTACAGCCAAACGTCTGGGCTGTAAACATAGCCATAAAAACTTACCTAACTACATACAATTTGATTGAAATAAAGTTTAAATACAACGCAAAATTAATAATAAAGTCTATCTTTGTAACCGATAGTACGAACAGATACACATACACTTCACAAATCATGCATTAGATGAACTCAGTCAACACGGTCTTGCAGTCACCCGCCTGAGGTGGATTGATTGATTGATTGATTGATTTGGGCCTCATTTCCACCAGCCTGAGGTGGACGTGGATAAGTTGGGGTTGCCCAGCGGTGACAGGGTCCACCTGTCGCGGTTGAGGTGCGGGCACCACGTGACTCCAGTCATGCCAACATAGTCTGGGAGTAGTAGCAGTAGTTGCATGTGTTCCACCGGAGCCTCAACGCTATAGGCTGGGAATGTCCCATGTCCCATGAAGGCGTGGCAACAATCGCACCCGGCAGGCTCAACCAGGCGCTACTGCCGTCTGGCATTAGCGTCCCTCACCACCTACTTCACCTCTGTTCTCTTCTCTCTAAAGATGTCACAGGCTACCACCGATTTCGGTTGAAGCCACTCCTCTAAAGTTTTTCTCCTCAGCGTCACCGCCCGTTTCACCTCTACGTTCCACCACTCGTAACCCTTCCCTGTGCAGCCGCACACCACACACACATTTTTCGCAAATTTCAAAAGCGCATCTCTGAAAGTTTCATACTCTTCCTCAACATTTCTTAGGTCCTGCCCTCTCACGTTGTGAATAGTCAACAATAATTTAGGAGGAATTTATCCATGATTTTCACAGACTGGATTTGAGCCTCATCAGCACCGGAGCCTCAAAGTGAGTCATAATAGGCTCCTCCGTAGTGCGTGCCACAGACTGGAAGACTGGAGGAAATGCTTTGCAGGAGCTGAATGTTGTACATCAGTTAAACGGCAGCAAAAATACCCTTTAGCGAGGGCATTGAACTAGAGTAACTTAGAGGCTACTTCAAGGCAAGAGATTTATGTTCAACAAGCAAACAGAAAGCGTTAGACATCCATATCAGATATTTAAGTTTGCGCGCTACGAGCACTTTATCAGCGTGCTAGTCGGATAAGAGCCATTAAAGCATGAGTGAAACTAAATCTTGAACACATTTCATTGCCAAGGTTTTGATTTGATTTGGGCCTCATTTCCACCAGAGCATGCCAAGGTTTTGTTTGTGGTACTCATCATTTCTTGAAAGCCAGAGTTGTGGCTTTGAACGACCGTACGGTGAAACGATGGCTTATGAAGTGGTTACGACTTAGTTTTACTGTGGGTTTAATATCCTCATCGCCACACAAACTTGGCCCAAGACGTTAGCATCGCCATACAAAGTCTTACTATGCCAAAAGACACAGGACAAGGTATGCAGTGACGTAATTATGGCACGGCAATATTTTTTTTAAACTAGCCAATACAAATTATTGAAAAAGATTGGTCTAAACGGGATCAATAACTTTGTCGAAATTGTTCCGTATTTAACCATCGTTCCATATCGACATCTGCCCATAGGAAGGATGCATCTCTGATAATCACAATCTCTTCTCTCATAACATACAAAACATTATCTCCCGCCAGTGGGGAAATAGTCGGATTTTCTCTGAAGCTTTGATTCGGAATTGAAGCAAAAAAACTCATTTTGCGGTGATGTTTAGTTACTTAGGAGTGGTTTAAATGACTTGTAGCCCATTTCGAAGACAAAATGTTCGACGATGCACCAATTACAGCTCGTGACATAATTCAATAACTGCTAAGGATACGTCTGAAACTATTTGAAAATAAGCGTGCACGTTTGTATGATATCGGACACTCGCCCTTCCGTTGAGAAAACAATATTGTGTTGAACAACAAGTCTCCTCACTAGAGCAGAGATATTTTCAGAACGAGTGAACGTGGAGCTTTGCGTGTGACGCCGCTCTACAATTTGGGCCGTAAAGCGTCGACATCCACGCAGGCTACGCCAGCTGTTACCGTCCCGAACAATCCCCCTGACCGAGCCTCACCTGCAGCGGGTCACTCTCGCTGTCCAGCTCCACCATCACGGGGGCGCACATGGCGATCTGTAGCGCCCGGGTGCCCAACACGCGGGCGCGCTCGTACCTGCAAGCACATACAGCCTCAGTAAGGATTATCATGAGCAATATACATCTTTGATATAGGTTAGCATTTGAAATTTTATGAACAGGGATAAAATAATTGATAAATGAGCGATATGGCTCATCTACACATGTTCCCACCATATATTACTAATATATTTTTCCATAAACTACAATTAAAAATATTACTTGCCAGGTAGATAGAGTACTGTTTTCAAGAAGATCTTCAACGCAATTAGTTATCAGAGACATTTGTTTGCATATTTATTTGTCTGCATAATTGATTACCTATCAAACATACTAAAACAGCCTCCACAAAATTTCACAGCACATTTTTTGAGGGGGCACAGCTAACTTTTCTTAGCTGGCCAACAGTTGATCAACAGTGGTTGAATCACATCATTTATATCTATCAGCATCTAACGATATCAATCCATTTTCCAAAACCGGGCTACGGGAAAAACAATCATGAGTATATCATAATAGTGCATTGTCACCGCGTATAGATCAAGAAGCAATAATTGTGATGGTGCAATGCGAAATTCCTACTCCCAAGATTGTTAAAAAACATTGAAATATCTATTCGCATCGTGCTTAATATTTACTTATTCAAACTAGAATATTACAAATGTTTGTGTTTACATTCAATATAAAGTTTGACTGTGGTTTATATACCTGGCCAGAAACAATCAGATCTCTTTAGCTATGCTCAATTGCATTAGAATATGAAAGTGCTCGGTCGAAGTTGCGAACAATCGCCGACAGCCCTGGGAAGTCTGCTTGAACAACCTCTGGATGATCATCGATAAGACTGTACTAACAAAGGGAGATATTTCATTGCTCTGAGCCGTTTCACGATCGCTGTCAGGTAACTAGTACCAAATAAACCAAAGCTGCTGGGGTTACACGCCACTCACTTGGTCATGTAGCTAGTGGTGATCCTTTTATTCTTGGCCACCTCCCGTCCCTCGCCCATAGGGACTAGCTCGATGCCCCCGGCATGCTCCTCCTCCTGCAAAAGTTACGTCCAGTAAGATGTGGCCTTAATACTCTAAACCTTCAGTTCGAATTAAAAACGTGATCTCTCTTTTTCGTGGACATTGAATAGTTCCTTCATTAAAACTGAAGGTACACATAATAAATCCAGAAAATTTATCCTCAAAATGTAGTAGCTAGCAAAATATATGCTAATGTTAAAAATGTATTTTAAAAAATCAAGGGCGTTGTTTTACAATTGTTCCTCTACAATTAACGTAGTCTAGAAGGAATTTCAGTAGTCCACCGGGATGTGGCAGACACGAATCAGAAAGCATATTAGAAAAGAACACATCAGTTGATACAGAACGTCTATGATCCGATGCTTTTTCAGCTAGTACCCTGCTCGCAGACGGCGACCGTGGAAATCTCTCCAGTGTATTACAGTGAATTGGGTAACAATCACCAGCAAGTTACCTACGGCATTTCGTCGTTTGGTCTGCTTTGCAACGTCCTCATCGTCAGTGCACTCAGCAGAAACATGCCTATGATAACTGAACTTGTCAACATGACTTTAAACGTGTAACACTCAACCGTGTTAACATTGTTCCATTGATATAATGGCAGGGAGATGATTATGAACTAACCCACTGCACAAGAAATTTTTGCTCTCTGTACCAGGACATAAGCAACATAATGATACAAGGAGTAGCTCCCCTCTTAAATAATTTTTGAACCAAGTTCAGTAATTTACTCAATCAAATACTTTTTTGCAATAAAAACGCACGAAACGACGAGAGTTTCTCTATTTCTGTAATATTCTACTGTTCGCCATCGTCAAAAATGTTTGCAATCTAGCTATAGTAAATAACGTGCTCTATGACTTAGGATATTGTGGTAGCAATAGCAATGGGCGATTGTTACTCGTGGGCGACAGGTACTCAGTTTCACATTTTATATCCGGGCACCTGCTTGGCTCATATGCAGCCACAAAGAGAGAGAGCTAACAACCGAACAGTGTAATCAGTCAACGAGAGGAATGTCATCATTTCTTACAGCTTTTCTGTTTATTAATCCTCTTACTATGGCTCCAACCTTGGCCACACTGATAGTTTCAATAACAGATGTATTGCCCACGGTGCCTTGAATTCGCTCTGGTATCACTCACCATCCGTGACAACAGAATGCGCAATATACTGAAAGTTGCCTGCCCAGACTAGGGCAAGGCTAATCTCACCCGTAACCCCTACAACAGCGAGTGGAAGTGATTCTTCCTTTTTTTCAAACAATCTTTGCACTTACCTCCACGCAACTTAGTAGGAGTGCCTGCGCTCATAATTGTTGTTAATGTTATCAAAACACGATCACGAAAACGTGACCTGCTGCAAACCAACACCTGTCAAGGCTTTCCATCAGTATTGCCCAGGAACGCTGCATCCCTAACAGCACAATTCCATTTTTCTGCCTATATATTTTACCCGGGGACATTAATTGTATTCACGGTTACATTTTATAAGTTCGCGCACCAGCATTAAAAAACTCATATCGTGCAACCATGAAGGTTATTAAGTCTTCCTTTATCAACTCAATCTAAGACTAAGACAAGTTTTCAGAAAGGCTTGATAGAATTAATACATCAGTTTCCTCCTTTACTCAAAATTCCAATCCATTTCTACAAGCTCGTGGGAAACAATTTGCAGATGGGTAAATCCCTGTGACGCAGTAATTTGCGCAGGCCACGGCAGGCAGCGTGTAACATAAAAGGTTACATGAGACAGTGAGGACAGAATAATATGATCAACCCAGCAGGCAGATAGGGAGCTGTCATATGCACGAGCATACAGACCAGGCAGCAGAAACTGAGTGCCCTGAACGCCACACTAAGTTCGATGAAAGAACTCTCATCTCCACAAACCTGGCCGGGAGGGAGCTATGCATTGAAGTCTCCCAAAACACATATTGCCAGTCTTCCCGACGCTCCAGCATGCTGCCAAGTATCCATACATATTAAACAGTCTTCGAGGTTAGTATTCATGTTAACCAGGAGGTATATCTTCAAGAACCAGGAGGTATATCTTCAATGATTCCCACATTACCAACGTTTTGAGATGCCATCAAAGATTTTTTAACTGTTTCAATGTATTCCGTGCTCTTCACGTGCTTCCTTGCGCTGAGATTTGTTTCATAAATACACACAGGCTGAGCGTGGTTCTTCCAACAGCCAGACATTCACTCGTGATTAGTGGCTGGCGGAGCCCTTGGGCCCTGTTTTCAATGTCTTCAACAAATTGCATCGAATCTAATCTTGGCATCCCAGTACATTTCAATTTGGGACAATGTCGCTTCTTGCCTTTGATAAGCCATTCCTCCAAGAGCCGTCTGATGCGTTCAAACATCAGTCTCAGGGGGAACTTGCGTCGAGGGGACGGCATTTATGCACACAAGTTCAGTATGCCCCTAGAGTGCAGTGATCCATTTCAGCGCGCTCATTTCAAAAATGTATACATAGGGTTCTTCCTATAGGTCGATTTTTTTTTCTCAAAGCTGAAACAGAGACAAGTCCATGATGCTTGCACATCAACTGGTTGTTTCTTACACTTTCACTGGGGTGATTCGATTTGTGTGACTAGGCTTTCTAGCTGGAGCCATCATATTTCTGGCGCCGACTGTCGAATTTGCCAACCATGCTGCATCAAGTTAGTCTTTGTTTTTCTTCTTTTAATGTTCCAGTTAGGTTTACTACTGCGCAAAGTCAAAGTACTTTACGCGGCGAACGTCTATGATATGTACGGGTGCCACAGAAGGTACAGGAACTCCTATGGTGCTGAGGCCATATGGTCCCAGCACTCCATGGATGGCAGCAGTAAGTAGGAATAACACACTACCTACCCTGCTTCAGAGCCCCAAGGATCCCCAGTAGTCCTTAAGGTTCCGGGGCATCACGCTCCAACACCTGCTGAGGGGGAAGATGAAGAAGAGATAGAAAACGGGAATCCCATGCATAAGATCTACACCAGATGTAGGGAATTTCGCACATGAGAACAGCAAGAATGGAAAGAAAAAGAAGGAATAGTAGTAGAAAAGGGTTGTATGAAAGAGCGCAACTTGGCTGTTATTTGCCACCCGAAAGGAGAATAGTTAGAACTGGTATGTGTATGTTTGAGTGTGCGTGTCTGCGTGTATGTGTATGTTTGAATGTTTGTGTGCAACGACTTTTATGAGAGTTGTCAAGAAGGAGTCTGAGACAAGTTTAAGGAAATTTGAACTAAACATAAGATGCAAATGAAGTAAATAAAAGTTAAGCAAATCAGGATGGGGGAGAAAAGAAGAGATAGTGAAGGGTGAAGAAGAGGTGAGTCTGAAGGGAAATAAGGGTGTTCACCCCCCCCCCCCCGGTTGGGCTGTGACTCCATGCGACCCATGAACCTAACAGATGCTTGGGGGGGGGGGGGGGTTCATTGGGGAGATAGCTACTCAGAGTGCATTTGAAGGGGTGCGAAGCTAAGTTGCATAACAGCATCAGCTGTTTAATGTTATTTATACAAGAACTTGAATGCAGTTAAGCAACTCTGCTTCTCAGCCGTTCATTTGCAATACCGTGCTGTGCAGCGGTTTGAGAGTGTCAAGAGGTAGCTAGAGGTGTCATATCTTGGTAGTGAGGTTATTGGTTCATGCTACATTGCCTCAAAAAGTCATGTCACATTACTGGTTTCTGCAACATTGATGACACAAAAAACATCTCGAGTGCTTTGAACCTACACTCTTGCCAGTCATTGTATTGTCTACACTGAGCCAGTCACTCAGTTGTGGTGTACCAGTATAAATGTTGTAACTACCAGCAAATACAGCTAACTATAAAACAGTTTACTAGCTTTTGCACAATTACCAGGCAGTTTGTACAACCCTAGTATTTTATAAGTGGCTAGAAGCCATACACAAATTTCTAACTTTGGTAATAACTTAATCATAAATTGGTCAATACTTCCCTTTAGCTATATTGACTAGGTTGCCATCAGCAGTAATCAAAAAACTGACCTCTCCATCCTGCAAATCTTCAAGGTTTTCATCTTCTTCAACCTCTTCAAAATCATCTCCAACACTGAAATGTGTAAGAAACATAATGAGATATCAACATGAGAAGGGATGTGTGAAAATTGAAAAATTCAGCTAGAATCAAGATGTAGAAGAGCTACCAAAATTGATGGTTGCAAGTTTGAAGAAAAAATGACAGCAAAACAATACTACAACTATATTCAGAAAATCTTCTCTCCTTGACATTAGAGATATAGCTACTGCTGTATTGGTATTTGTAACATGCACCATTTGTGGTCTAGTTAAAAAATAGTTTGATACCAACAAATCAATACTTCTAGACATTTACCTTCTAAATCTTTGGACAAATCTGGGCAGCAAACAAGAACAATGCAATGTCCATAAAAAAAATCATCAACCTCACCTGGATCAAAACCTACGCCCATCAGAACGTAAAGTGGGGTCTTTACCCACTACACCAAGACAGCATAAAAGGATCTCTTATATTTTAGACTATTACCAATTGGATTGCACGTTATCCAACAAACGTGTCCACAGTGCATGAAATACAATCATCTTTGTAGCACCATGGGAGTGGTATGTCTTTAATTTGGATCAGCACCATTGATGTTTGCACAATTAGATAACAAAAGCACTGCAATGTTAACAACAATTAAATATTATATATGTTGCCTTGATTTGAAGAAGCAGCGGTCAGGACACACAGCATGTGCCATCCCCACTCAGGGTTTATACTGATCAATGAATATCAAATTCCCTGACTTTCCCCCGACTCCTAATATAAAAACTCCCAGACTTTTAGAATCCACATTATAGCATTAGTTCTGTTGAAGTAGGCTATTTTTCCCACTACTGTTACATAATTCATTCCCTATATTGAGAATTTAGTTAGATGTAGGTAACATTTGGCAAATTATACAATATTTTCCATTTTTACTGTAGACCCCAGGGACGTTGAGCACCCCGTAGTATAGAATAGTTGCCTGTCCTACACCTCCCTCAGGGAAATAAAAGTGAGTGTCGTTCAAGTACCTATGAAATAAAGGTGGTTGATAAGTTACAAAAGGATGAAAAAAATTAAATAAGATTTAATTGTGAGAACCATAACCAAAAAAAACAGTTACAAAATATGTACAAACCATTCTCTCCACTGACCTAGTCAAAAATTGATTCCCTTTGCTTCAACTGGAATATAAAAAAAAATCTAACAAAAATGTATAAATACATAAAAGGCTAGATAGGTTTAATGGTATGAATAGTTTAGATTGATAAAAATCTAAACTATTCATACCATTTGTGTCTTAACGCTCCCGTGCCACATAATAACTGACAGTGAAGGTATGATTTCATATGCATGGACAATGAATTAATCATTGATATTCGTATGCGCCCTGTGCTAAAAGCTACTGCATTTAAGCGTTAGGGCACAGCTGACAAGAGGAGAAGAGGTGTTTTACTGACAAGAGGAAGAAACATTTTAATAACAAGAGGAGGTGAAGTGGAGTGAAGCTCTTTTAATTTTCCTAAAACCTGTTTTAATGTGCTGAAACTTTTTAATGTGGATTTTTATGGAAAAGAAATAAAATTTGAAAATCATTTTTACTAAACAAGAATTATAATTGCTTTGCGGAGAACAATGGTTGGAGCGAATTGTGCGGTGGTTGGGAGGGGGAGTGTTTTTGTGAGGGGTGACTTGCTGAGGTGTCAAGACAAAAAAGATGGAAGGATGTACAATGTCAAGGTGGTGGACCTTCGTGATGGAAGAGTCAAGGTCCACTATGTGGGGTGGGGGAAGAGTCGGGAGGAGTGGGTGGAGCTCGATTCGGGTCGCCTTGAGAGGACCGATGCCGGGAGTGTGGGCTCCGGTGG
>SDVV010035103.1:0-11099 GCA_016164225.1 Gammarus roeselii
GTAGATATCCGCGCCTCTGCCGTGGGTAAATTCTGTCCACAGGCCCGATATGACCTGTGATGATAGGTTGCTTTCCATGAAGAGGACCTCCGTAGTTACATAAACTACATCCTATCAAATATCAAAATACTAGCGAGTTTAAATAGTTCTCGGTTTTGCGAACACACTGCTCCACGACATACCTTTGACATTGGGAAAAAAATATGGCTACACGCCTGATATAAATTGACGTGGCCTGTTTGGTTAAATAGATGTGATAACCAATATATTTACATGAACTACACACTAAAAAAAATCGAAATACAACTAACTTGGCGGATAAACATTGACGCGAGACAGCAAATGCCGTAACAAGGCACCCAGCCATTTGACAATGATGGAGGTTCGAATATGTAGGTAGTTTTGGTGTTAAGCCTCTCATGTTGTGAGAATCTGTCGTGTCCGCGCAATCAAGTTTTACAGTTGTTTACATACTTTCCACTTACGGATTTTTTCTATAGTTTGCTATTTCCTACCGACCATCGAGAAGTAGAGTGGAAGATATCTTACTAAAAGGAACTGCATTGGTGTAATTTCAGAAATCATCTAGTTGATCATGGAAATATTTTTTGCTGGGACCAAAAACGCTTTTGCACCAGTGTGTGTGTGTGTGTTCTTCTGAACTCGTTCCGCGTTGGCCGATTATTGGCTGCCATACGATTTTCGATTACAATACTATTCGGACATGACTGCTGGTTCGGTGTTGTGTAAACACGTATTGTTTCATTCTATCCATGTCGTTCATTTATGTTGAACCTGCTGAACTTGTTTAGCAGTGAAGTCACCTGAACAATCTTGGAAAAATGTCCCTCGTGAGCTAGCTTTGCTGTGAGAGACGTGAACGATATCCAACCCTGCCTACACATGAGATAGGTTCTTTTACTTTCTCGGTATGTGAGAAGTTAGTGTTGAGCAACAACAAACACAAGGAGCAGAGTGGCGCTCCCGAGATAAATTAAATTATTTGGCGATTAAGAGCTTTAGTTCCCAACGGGCATCCCAGCAATAAACGATTAATATCACCATACTGATGTAGTAGAAAATAAAATTTGCTCACCTGTACAATCTTATTTAGGTGATATTTATTTTGTTCACCAAGGAAGATTAGCAGCGATAATGACAAAGTCAGTGCAAACAAATTATTGAACTTCAAGCTAAATTCAATGAAACTTACACTGTTTGGCTATCTGCTGTTTAACACGCAAATCCGGTGAGAAGTAGAGCAGACTAAAGCAGAGTTCGTGCAGCGAAGGCCTCGCGTGTCAGAGCATTCCATGAGTATCAAGTGGCCTTGTGCATGCAGCAGACTACACTGAGAACAATCTGGATCATTTTTCATCTAAGGGAAAGAAAACATTCAACGAACATATAGAATACACAGAGACACTAATAAGACTTGTTTTGTGCCAATAATTTGTAACCCAATAATAATGAGATTATTCGTGTATTATGGAATAACCTCTACTATTGCTTTGTACGGATTTAATTTAAATGACATTGTTGCTTCCTTATGATTGAATGCAGTCTTAAACCGCAAGCAACTTTGATGTTGTTGATTAGGTGTGATTTCCTATTGAAAACCTTTTAAAATATCCTTAAACTTCACAACAATAATATCCATTTCCAGTGCGGGTCAATCATTACTTATTTGATCCCACATACATTTAGTTCACTTATTTCTTCCAGGACTTTCATGGATAGATTGCGTTTGATAAAAACATTCTTGTATCATTTGGTAACGGCTGTTTATGAAGAAAACTGCATAATCCCCGTTTGTGATGTAATCCTGCTTCAGCCACTCGACGATCCTACCGCATGAGATGCTCTCTCCATTGAGGCTGTTCAGTTGGGAAACACACTGGAACAGCTTACTGACCTCGGAAGTTGTGGTTTAGGGTTAAGAAAATGTCTGAGGGTTCTGTTTTTGCAAGTCTCTCGGGAACAAATGTTCCGCACCTGTTTTCGAAGGCTCGTTGAATACATTTTATTTGAATTCAACATTCGAACGAACACGATATGGATGTATACTTAAACTATATTAAAATGAAGAATCTTTGTGTTTCATAATAAACGATGTCGTATTTACGTCTCATTAATAATAACCGTAATAGGACACATGTTACTGATTGATTCCCCTAACAGAACTATCAACGTCGTGTACTATGCAAAATGTGCCTGATTTTGTTAGGTGACCAAAACATCACAAAGAAATTAAACAACCGGACTATTCCTTGCCGTGCTGAGTTGATATGTCATTTTTTTTCTCGTTATCGGGAAAAGTCAATTATTTTGGTCGTATTATACAAGTATTTTGAATAAATCCATATAATCAGGTGAGATGGAATTACAGCGCGATATCGAAGTCCTAGATATTATTTCTGCGAGTCACAAGGAATGAAACATATGTATATTGCATTGGAATAAGGAAATCCTATTGATTGATTCCTATATCATCATTAAGTGAGGAGAAACAAATGGTGATACAGCATCTCTGTATTATGAATATGAATTCGGTTCATTGAACATATAAAGAATTACTTCCCTCCTCCTCCCATGCATAAGAAAATAAAGTTTATCCGAATAGTTCCTCTTGGGCGTAGTGCATGTTGTGTATGAGAGCCTCCGCAGGGACGCTTCGGTCCTGTGGCAATATGACTGAGCGCCTCCCTCACTGTGACAGTCATCCCCCATTTTACCTTGTATGGGGGAAAGGAAAGTTTGATGGAACGAAAACTAACTGTGTCATCGAACTACAAGTGGAATATATTTAGTAAAACATGTTATTCGTGGGGACAGTAAGATAACCGATTGTTAATTTCCAAATGCAACAGCTCGGAACCTTTTATTGTGTTTATTATATATCACCAACCGATAAATGAGAGCTTAATTCATACTCATGAAATGGAAATTTTGATCGAATATTCTGATAATTCATCAAGAATTTTCAATATACCTTATCATCATTATTAAATAAATCTTTATTAACGTCTGTCATCGTATTCGTTTAAATACTGAATTACATTAATTAGGGCATCCGGGCATCATTTCTATTAACCGGGCATCATTTCTTCTAACCAGGCATTATTTCTACTAACCGGCATCATTTCTACTAACCGGGCATCATTTCTACCTACCGGCATTATTTCTACTAACCGGGCATCAATTCTACTAACCGGGCATCATTTCTACTAACCGGCATCATTTCCACTGAAAAAGACATACTTAATCTTCTATCGGGCGTATGATCATCTGTGATCACGCATAGATCTTTTAATGTCCATTGCCAGATGATCTTAGTCATCTCTGGGAACCCTTCTCCTCAGTAAAGGTCTTATTATGATTTTAATTAAACCAATCTAGTATATCGTAATGCAGCGTTTAGCTTCCTTTCGTCGCACACACATTTCTCAATACATCACATATGTGTGTAATATATTTCGCAGGAACTTGAAAAAAACGCTCTGGGGCGATAACTCCACCTTATAACTCTCAATTAAGATCCGAACTCCGAATATGGCCGTGAAAGAGTCACTGTTCCCCATTCGTCTTAGGACGGACCAAAAGGTAGAATATCCGAATGGAGACAAATGACCCAAGAGATTAATTCCACAGGTGGCTTGGACCCATTACTGGAAAATGGATGTTCAAATTAATAAACCACCCGTGAGGAAGATTTTTTCGGGGTTACGTATGGTAATGTATCCTGGAAGAATGTTATTTCAAATCACATGGACAATTTGATATGAAGTTCGAGGCTCAAAGGAATCAGGGTCAAACAAGCGCAGGGTAGCGTTAGGTTTTTTCAATGCATGGTTGAAGGATGCGAGATCATAATGTTGGTTGCATGACTGAGTAACCCCAAGTTCGGGAATCTTTCACTTTAATTGCTGGACAATGCTTAGGATATTAGCGTAATCGTGCATTGTTTTTGTGGTCGAGCTTAGAGGCAATAATAATCTCGTGATGCCACCTCTATCGAGCTTAGCGGCATTAATGATCTCGTGGCGCCACCTCTATCGAGCTTAGCGGCATTAATGATCTCGTGGCGCCACATCTATCGAGCTCAGCGGCATTAATGATCTTGTGGCGCCACATCTATCGAGCTTAGTAGCATTAATGATCTTGTGTCACTACATCTATCGAGCTTAGCGGCATTAATGATCTCGTGGCGCCCCATATATCGAGCTTAGCGGCATTGATGATCTCGTGGCGCCACATCTATCGAGCTTAGCGGCATTAATGATCTCGTGTTGCCACATCTATTCAGCTTAGCGGCATTATGATCTCGTGGCGCCACATCAACGAGAAACGTTATGGATATCAATATTTTGTTCACAATTTTGTAATATATAATTTCTACGACTTTTGTTTCCTTAGAGGTTATGTGCCTGGCGATGGATTTGAATTGTGAACACATATGTATTGTTTTCAGCGTATTTTGTAAGCATGTACAGTACTCCATTCACACACAATACGATTGCGCTTCGTACCTTATCATGTATTCGGTAATTGTTAATTTCATCTGCTTTGATTGTTTTAAAAATCTGAATACATCAGTATTTGTTAGATTGACGATCATTGACTTGAGGACGATCTCCTCCCACAGCAACTACTCGTTGGCCAAACCCACAGTTGGTAGGCTTATGATGACATCAGCATTTGGACGCTAAGGACATCAAATCACATTCATTAACAGGTACAGTCAACAGTTCAGTTCTACGTTGGGACCAGCACAATTGAACCTGGGCTCAATTACACCATAGGCATATCACTGAATTTGTGGCAGGGAGTCGGCCAATGGAAACAGGGGTTGCCGCGGTGACAAGTGCTGGCATTGGTGTTACTTCAGCTCATGGTACTCTTCATATTTCATTTGAAATCTCATCATAGGCTGCTAACACTGTTTATGTACTCATTGCATTGTTTACAATAATTCAAATGACAGAACGAATATGTATTGTTGTTTCTTAATATTTACCGCAATTCTTTCTCCTTCCACTGCATGCACAAGCCATCTACAGCAACCCTTAATGCGTAATGATATAAAAAAATATTCATGGTTCACAATTCTAATCCATCGCCAGGCACATAACCTCTAAAGAAACGGAAGTCGTACAAATAATATATTGCAAAATTATGTACAAAATTTTGTTTTCCATAACGTTTCTCGTTGATGTGGCGCCACGAGATCATTAATGCCGCTAAGCTCGATAAATGTGGCGCCACGAGATCATTAATGCCGCTAAGCTCGATAGATGTGGCGCCATGAGATCATCAATGCCGCTAAGCTCGATAGATTTGGCGCTACAAGATCATTAATGCCGCTAAGCTCGATAGATGTGGTGCCACAATATCATTAATTCCGCTAAGCCCGATAGATGTTGCGCCACGAGATCATAAATGCCGCTAAGCTCGATAGATGTGGTGCCACGAGATTATCAATGCCGCTAAGCTCGATAGATGTGGCGCCACGAGATAATTAATGCCGCTAAGCTCGATAGATGTGGCGCCACGAGATCAATAATGCCGCTAAGCTCGATAGATGTGGCGCCACTAGATCATTAATGCCGCTAAGCTCGATAGATGTGGCGCGACGAGATCATTAATGCGGCTAAGCTCGGTAGATGTGACACCACGAGATCATTATTGCCTCTGAGCTCGACCACAAAAACAAAGCACGATTACACTAATATCTTAAGCAGTGTCTAGCAATTAAAGTGAAAGATTCCCGAACTTGGGGTCAACCAGTCATGCAACCAACATTACGATCTGGCATCCTTCAACCATTGCATTGAAAAAACCTAACGCAACCCAGTGCTTTTTGGCCCTGATTCCTTGGAGCCTCGAACTTCATTTCAAATTATCCATGTGATTTGAGGTAACAAGCTTCCAGGATACATTACCATACGTAACCCCGCAAAAAAAATTCCTCACGGGTGGTTTATTGATTTGAACATCCATTTCCCAGTAATGGGTCCAAGCCACCTGTGGAATTAATCTCTTGGGGTCATTTGTCTCCATTCGGATAATCTACCTTTCGGTCCGTCCTAAGACGAATGGGGAACAGTGACTCTTTCACGGCCGAACTCGGAGATCGGATCTTAATTGAGAGTTATAAGGTGGAGTTAACGCCCCAGAGCGTTTTTTTCAAGTTCCTGCGAAATATATTACACACATATGTGATGTATTGAGACATAAGTGTGCGACGAAAGGAAGCTAAACACTGCATTACGATATACTAGATTGGTTTAATTAAAATCATAATAAACCCTTTACTGAGGAGAAGGGTTCCCAGAGATGACTAAAATCATCTGTCAATGGACATTAAAAGATCTATGCGTGATCACAGATGATCATACGCCCGATAGAGGATTACGTATGTCTTGTTCAGTGGAAATGATTCCCGGTTAGTAGAAATGATGCCGGTTAGTAGAAATGATGCTCGGTTAGTAGAAATGATGTCCGGTTAATAGAAATGATGCCTGGTAAGTAGAAATGATTTGCGGTAGTAGAAATGATGTCCGGTTAGTAGAAATGATGCCCGGTTAGTAGAAATGATGCCCGGTTTGTAGAAATGATGCCCGATTAGTAGAAATGATGCCCGGTGAGTAGAAATGATGCCCAGTTAGTAGAAATGATGCCCGGTTAGTAGAAATGATGCCCGGATGCCCTAATTAATGTTATTCAGTATTTAAACGAATACGATGACAGACGTTAATAAAGATTTTTTGAATAATGATGATAAGGTATATTGAGAAATCTTGATGAATTATCAAAATATTCGATCAAAATTTCCATTTCATTAGTATGGGTTAAGCTCTCATTTATCGGCTGGTAATATATAATGAACACAAAAAAAGGTTCCAAGCTGTTGCATTTGAAAATTAACAATTGGTTATTTTACTGTCACCACGAATAACATGTTTCCCTGCATATATTACACTTGTAGTTCTATGACACAGTTAGTTTTCGTTCCATCAAACTTCTCTTTCCCCCATACAAGGTAAGATGGGAGATGACTGTCACAGTGAGGGAGGCGCTCAGTCATATTGCCACAGGACCGAAGCGTCCTTGCGTAGGCTCTAATACACAACATGCACACCGCCCAAGAGGAACTATTCAGATAAACTTTATTTCCTTATGTATTGGGGGAGGAGGGAAGTAATGCTTTATTTGTTCAATTTACCGAATTCATATTCATAATACAGAGATGCTGTATCACCATTTGTTTCTCTTCACTTAATGATGATATAGGAATCAATCAATAGGATTTCCTTATTCTAATTAAATATACATATGTTTTATTCCTTGTGACTTGCAGAAATAATATCTAGGACTTCGATATCTCGCTGTAATTCCATCTCACCTGATTATATGGATTTATTCAAAATACTTGAATAATACTACAAAAATAATTGACTTTTCACGATAACGAGAAACAAAATGACATATCAACTCAACACGGCAATGAATAGTCCGGTTGTTTAATTTCTCTGTGATGTTTTGGTCCCATGACAAAATCAGGCATATTTTGCATAGTACACGACGGTGACATTTCTGGTAGGGGAATAAATCAGTAACATATGTCCTGTTACAAGTATTATTAATGAGACGTAACTACGACATCGTTTAATACGAAACACATAAATTCTTCATTTTAATATAGTTTAAGTAAACATCCATATCGTGTTCTGTTCGGGGGTTGAATTAAAATAAAATGTATTCAACGAGTCTTTGAAAACGGGTACGTAACATTTGTTCCCGAGAGACTTGCAAAAACAGAACCCTCAGACATTTTCTTAACCCTAAACCACAACTTCCGAGGTAAGTAAGCTGTTCCAGTGTGTTTCCCAACTGAACAGCCTCAATGAAGAGAGCATCTCATGCGGTAGGATCGTCGAGTGGCTGAAGCAGTAACACATCGCAAACGGTGATTATACAGTGTTCTTCATATGAAAAGGTCATCTGAGACGATATAAATGTATAAGATGAGAAAAGTAATCACAAAATATTTGGTTATAATGCGAACGCGTTATAAAAAGCCGTTACCAAATGATACAACAATGTTTTTATCAAACGCATTTTATCCATGAAAGTCCTGAAAGAAATAAGGGAACTAAATGCATGTTGGATCAAATAAGTAATGATTGACCAGCAGTGAAAATGGATATTATTGTTGAGAAGTTCGAGGATAATTTAAAATGTTTTCAATATGAAATCACACCTAAGGAACAACATCAAATTTGCATGCGGTTTAAGACTGCATTCAATCATAAGGAAGCAACAATGTCATTTATATTAAATCCGTACGAAGCAATAATAGAGGTTATTCCATAATACACATATAATCTCATTATTGTTGGGTCACAAATTATTGGCACAGGACCAGTCATATTTGTGTCTTTGAGTATTCTATATGTTCGTTGAATGATTCCTTTCTCTTTGATAAAACTTGATCCAGATTGTTCTTTGGGTAGACTGCTGCATACACATGGCCACTTGATACTCATGGAATGCTCTGACACGCGAGGCCTTCGCTGCACAAACTCTGCTTCAGTCTGCTCTACTTCTCACCGGATTTGCGTGTTAAACAACAGATAGCCAAACAGTGTAAGTTTCATTGAATTTAGCTTGAAATTCAATAATTTGTTTGCACTGGCTTTGTCATTATCACTGCTAATCTCCCTTGGTGAACAGAATGTATAACACCTAAATAAGATCGTAAAGGTGAGCAAATTTTATTTTCTACATCAGTAAGATGATATTAATAGTTTTTTGCTGGGATGCCCGTTGGAAACTAAAGCTCTTAATCGCCAAATGATTTGATATATCCCTGGAGCGCCACTCTGCTCTTTGTGTTTGTTTTTGCTCAACCCCAACTTCTCCCATAACGGGAAAGTATAAGAACCTATCTCAAGTGTAGGCAGGGTTGGACGTCGTTCACGTCTCTCACAGCAAAGCTAGCTCACGAGGGACATTTTTCCAAGATTGTTCAGGTGACTTCACTGCTAAACAAGTTCAGCAGGTTCAACATAAATGAACGACATGGATAGAATGAAACTAAACGTGTTTACACAACACCGAACCAGCAGTCATGTCCGAATAGTATTGTAAACGAAAATCGTATGGCACCCAAAAATCGGCCAACGCGGAACGAGTTCAGAAGAACACACTCACACTGGTGCAAAGGCGTTTTTAGTTCCAGGCAAAAAAATATTCAACGATTTACTAGATGATTTCTGAAATTACAACAATGCAGTTTCTTTTAGGAAGATATCTACCACTCTACTTCTCGATGGTTGGTAAGAATTAGCAAACTAAAGAAAAAATCCGTAAGTGGAAAGTATGTAAACAGCTGTAAAACTTGATTGCGCGGATACGACGGATTCTCACAACATGATAGGCTTAACACCAAAACCACCTACATCCTCGAACCTTCATCATTGTCAAATGGCTGGGTGCCTTGTTACGGCATTTGCTGTCTCGTATCAATTTTTATCCGCGAAGTAAGTTGTATTTCGAAATTTGTTAGTGTGTAGTTCATGTAAATATGTTGGTTATCACATCTATTTAAACAAACTGACCACGTCATTTTATATCAGGCGCGTAGACAGATTTTTCTTCCCAATGTCTAAGGTTGGTCTTGAAGAAGAGTGCTCGAGAAGCCAAGCACTATTTGAACTCACCTGTATTCTGATAATTGATTGGACGCAGTTCATATTAATATGGAGAGTCCCTCTTCATGGGAAGCAATATATCATCACACGTCATATCGGGCATGTAGACAGAATTTACCCACGGCTTGGCAGATATTCTACTAATTTAAACCGACTGCATGCTGAGGTATACTGAGCATAATTCATATTGCGATTTATTTCAGACATACTAATTTTGATTAGTTTAATACCTGCTACCAGCAGCTACATAAGTGTTGATATTTAATCGTAAATTGTATTATTACGCCAGCACACAATAGATCAACATTTATGTTCAATCAAACAATGTAAATAAAAATATACCGAGTTCCCATCAAATATGGCCACAATATACGTAAGAACCCTGCTTTGAAGCATCAATATAATTGAACCGAATGAAACAGACTCCGGTCCTTTCTCTAATTCGCCCAGTTGTTGCGAAAGAGGCACAGCGCAATTTAATTCGGCCACGTTTCTGCTTGTGGTTTAAGTTCCTAGTTGGGCTACTCCTATACTGCGGTTAGAGGAAAAAAATGGTGGCGAGGTGAAAGAGCTGTAACTTACGAATAGGTTCATGAACATACGAATTTTTGATATGATAACGAAATCTTTTGAGTTAAAATTAATATTTTGTGTTCATCGTAATATATGGACAAATACTGGCGGAATCAGGAGTAAAAGTTTTCCATTAATCTCATCGAGCCACGCCTGACCCTTTCGTTCCATTTTTATTCTAAATTTTGGCCGTGGGATTAAACATAAAAATAGAACACATCTTAAATAGCCCGGAAAAAAATATTTCATATTAAGAAAATATTTCGTCGAACTGCTCCCAACAAGGTCGAAAACTGTTTTCCAGCCAGTTTGATATTCTAATTAGTCCAATGAATTTGACAAGTTTTCCACAAATAAAGTGCTAGTTTCAAATGTTATTATTGAAAACAGAAATGTATCTAGTGATTGCCTTTATTAATCAGGTTAAAAGCTTCAATATGTTTTCTCTCGGAATGAACGCAAAGCTCGAGTCAGCAATGTTCATGGGCACTGTTCAGATGAATGGTCGGCCGGTCTCATTATTCATAGCACTATACAGTAGAAGCGCGGTCTGTCGTGAATTGTAATGCGGAGCAGAATGCAGAGAGCATTTGTAACACTGCCTTTATCAGGGCTAGAGGCTGAATAGAGCGATGTTATTGGGAAAAATCGTCATTCATCATTAATCCTGATTTGAAGATCATTTGAATGTACATTTAATTTCCGAAATTGGACGCTCATGACTTATTTGAATATAACGATGAGATATACCCCAACGTGGTCAGTTTCGAGGGTTAAAATGTTTCTTGATATTCACTGTTTCCATATATA
>SDVV010035104.1:0-11099 GCA_016164225.1 Gammarus roeselii
TATATATATATATTTCACTTTGTGTGTTACATGCCCAGTAATATCGACTAGTTTCAAATAATGTTAGGTGATCACTCGTTAGTAGACTGTAGAATTCAAAACGTTCTTGTAAGCTTACCGCATTTGTCAGTGATTGTTATGGGTGTTGAAGCGATAGGAAGTTTTATGTGTGGATTACTGTTAGAATAAGATTTTTTTGTTGTTAAGTTGGATGTGTTGCTCCTACTATTTTCGTCTATCATAACGATTATTGAATAAATCCACTCGAACATTTTTAAATACAGATCTGTGATGTAAGGTCCACAGTCAACAAGATCTAGGATATAAATCATGCCTAAGGTACATAATTAGCAAAAATATATCAATGTACGACAACATAGATCAATTATCAATGTATACAAAAAGGGTTACCATACACTGTCAAATACAATAATGCCTAGGCAACCTAACCTATTCTATCCAATAGTTATATAGTTTTATTCAAGTTTGAAGCTTGTGCATGGTATTGCTATGTAGGAATCTCTCCACTTGGGGTGTATATTTAACATATTATTAGCAGTTTGAATACACTCCTCAAATTTTGATCCAGCAAATATCCTTTTGCAGATGTTTAGGTTCCAGAATTTTTATCGATATCTTCATTACATGTTTGGATGACACTCAGCATGTAGGTTCCATATGAACAAATTCACTTCATTTTGGTAAACTTTTTAATGTGGATCAGTTATACGCGATGTTAGATTCAAAGGTCTGGTCAATCTAACCCAACCTAAACAATATTCATTTATTTTTCATACAACTTTTATGGTTATATATGATATTCAGTCATCATTTTTGTGCGATGTACATATCAAATCCCCTCCACGCGGTTCTATTTTACGTAGCTTTTTTTTAATGTCACACACCAGGTACACACATACACGCATCGTACGCATATGCAGAGCCGGTCACGGTATAATGACGGCATATACAGGGGTCGATACCGGCACAATGTAGACACATGCACACATTTGAAAGGATATGCAGGGTCGGTCAACATCTGTAGCATTTTACCTCTGATCTATGATTTTTCCATTAGAACAAAGTCCCTTGCTTTCGTTACATGATATTTAATGTGGAGCAGCTTCACGGCATGTTAGGTTATAAAATCTAATTATCCTATCCTAACCAACTTATCCAAGAATTATATGTCATCTTCGAGATTTTACAGCGGACGTATGAAACTTGTTTATCGAGTGGATCAGCTTCATGGCATGTTATGTTAAAAGAACTAATCATCCTAGCCTAACCTAATCATATGTATGGTGTTCAGTCACTGATATATACATATGAAGCCCTCTCGACGATTCTAAATATCACTTTACCTTACATGTTATTCATTTCGTCGTCACTCTCGACTCATATTGGTTAGCAGAGTGGCCCCATTTTCAAACTTGGATGGACTGAATGCTACAAGTAATTCATATTTGTATCCAGTTTCATATCTCTACTTGGCTCTACATCCTTTGACGACTTGGCTCTCTGATTTACATTTTCCTTTCTACACTTTAAATTTTCTGAAGGATGACGTTTCATATGCCCCCACGAATTACTGCTGTTTCCATATTTAGATTTTATTTCTTCTCTGCAAAAATGGCCTCCCCTTATTTCTCCATTAATATTGTAATAACGCCAAATCAAGCTATACCCCATCCTTACACAGCAGAATCACCACGACGACTGAGCAAGATCTGATCCGACTCTGATTCATGTCCTACCAATCTGTAACTCATCTAGATCATTTACTCCGAAATATGTTAACGGTTTCGTTTCATAACGTGAAACATATTCTTCTACTGATTTCAACAATTTCGATGTTACCTCCGATTAACTGACTTGATGTATTTTATTGCAATTCATTGATTAACCTTTGAGTTTAGGATAATATAAACATTTGATAAAGGATTTCCATGGTTTATTATTCGTTTTATTGACATTATTTAGAGATCTTGCTGGCATCATCAATGACATCTACCTCGTTTTTTTATTTGAAACAGCATGGTTCATACATCCAACCATACCCATCATCACTATATTTCAGTTTCCTCTAAAATCCTTCATATAATCCATCACATCATTGATACGAATACCGAAGGCTGTACCGTTCCCGTGGTTCCTCAATTGTATTGCTTCTTCTTCTCGAACCTTATTTATTCGAAACTTCTCCAATTCAATTTATGTCCGATCTTTTTTTCGAAAGAAATTGCTGCATGCGCTCTAGATTTTCTTTTGTTCTTAGGTAAAATGTATTTTCCACCACCTCAACTTTATTACACTTGTGAAGGTTTCCTGCTTGGACCATATCAATTTCAATATTTACCTTCTTATTTTCTTTGAACTCTGTTACATACGACTGAAACGTATCGAAATCAGTTACCCAAATCCTGCTTCCTTTGTTCTTCATCTATCTAGGAATAATAGTTCCCACTCGTACGATTCTTGTTGTACACATTCTGAGATAACTGATATTTTTCAACACTAGTCAATATTTTTTTTATCATCTTCAGTGATTTATCATCTTCTGTGATTTTTCTTCCAACACTTGTAAACAAATTTTGAGATGTGAATATTCATTTTATTTATTCTATGACGAAACGTACGTCTCCGCTTGATCTCAACATAACACTGACTCCATTCTCGGTATGCAGCTAGCTATTATAAGTTGATTACATGTCGTTTTTTTGCAAAACATTAGGTCGTACTTTGCTCGACTAGGTCATCAACTGTGTACGTATGTATGTGTGTAGGGGTGTGTACGTATGTGCATGTGTATGTTCAAGCGTATGTACGTGTTTGAAAAATTGGGTCTCTCTGCTAACTAATATGGGTCGAGAGTGACGACGAAATAAATAACATGTATGTTAAAGTGATATTTAGAATCGTCTGGAGGGCTTCATATTTATATATCAATGACTGAATACCATGCATAAGGTTAGGTTAGGTTAGGATGATTAGTTCTTTTACATAACATGCAGTGAAGCTGATCTACATTAAATATCTTGTAACGAAAGCAAGGGACTTTGTTCTGATGGAAAAATCTTAGATCAGAGGTAAAATACTACAGATGTTGACCGACAAATGTATGTATGTGTCTACATTGTACCGGTATCGACTCCTGTATATGCCGTCATTATACCGTGACCGGCCCTGTATATGCGTACAAAGCGTGTACGTGTGTACCTGGTGCGTGACAATAAAAAAAAACTACGTAAAATAGAGTCGTGTGGAGGGGATTTGATATGTACAACGCACAAAAATAATGACTAAATATCATACATAACCATCAAAGTTGAATAAAAAATAAATAAATATTGTTTAGGTTGGGTAAGATTGACCAGATCTTTGAATCTAACATCGCGTATAACTGATCCACATTAAAAAGTGTAACAAATTGAAGTGAATTTGTTCTTTTGGAACCTTCATGTTGAGTGTGATCCAAACATTTAATGAAGATCTATAGACATACGTATGTATGTATGTATGTATGTATGTATGTATGTATGTATGTATAGACATACAGCCGTTCCCCCCTCATCAGGAGGGTGGCTAAGTTAGGCTGACTCAGAGGAGGGATGCGCCCAATCTCCCCGCCACAAGACCGAAGCCTCTTTGCCGAGGCTTGAACTTGCGACATGCAGCACCAGACGCTGGCACTGCAGTCGGATACGCTAACCACTCGGCCACGGCGGACCCATTTAATGGAGATATTGATATAAATTCTGAAACCTAAACATCTGCAAAAGGATATTTGCTGGATCGAAATTAGAGAAGTGTATTCAGACTGCTTTTGATATGTTAAATATAAACCCCAAGTGGAGATCCATACATATCAATACCATACACAAGTTTCAAACTTGAATGAAACTATATAACTATTGGATAGAATAGGTTAGGTTGCCTAGGTATTATTGTATTTGACAGTGTATGGTACTTTGTATGCATTGATATTCGATCTATGTTGTCTTACATTTATATTTTTTGCTAATTATGTACCTTAGGCATGATTTATATCCTAGATCTTGTTGACTGTGGACCTTACATCACAGATCTGTAGTAAAAATGTTAGAGTGGATTTATTCAATAATCGTTATGGAAGACGTAAATGGTAGGAGCAACACATGCAACATTACAACAAAAAAATCTTATTCAAACATTTAAACCAAACATAAAACTTGCTAACGCTTTAACACCTATAACAAACACTGACAAATGCGGTATGCTAACATAAACGTTTTGAATTCTACAGTCTACTAACGAGTGATCACCTAACATTATTTGAAACTAGTCGATTTTACTGGGCATGTAACACACAAAGTGAAAAATATATATATATGTAGGTATACAAACTGTTATAGATTGGTAAAACTACAGAGTCAAGTGGATAGATTCGATAAGAAAAAAGCTTAAATCAATGAAGAAATACCTGACATAAGTATGAAAATCGGGAAAAAATAATCCTTGGTTAGATTAGGTTAAGATGAGTTAGGTTTACTGCCGACATCACAAACCTTTAGTGAAAAAGGCTACAGTGGATCTGGTGAATGCTCGAATAAGTCAAATATTCTGAATTGGAACGCAAACTCATAACAAAGCCTGAATTATTCAATAACTTTTAAGTGTATGAACTGCAAATGGATAACAACATTCATGTAAGTGAGACATGCGGGAATAAGCATCTAGTAAAGACATGCGAGCGGATAACGTAATTGAGATGTATATTAAATTATTGAAGAATTTCAACACTAACACTCTACACAAATCAGATAAATTAGCTCCCCAAGACGACATAGAACCGGACCCAAATCCAATGTCAAGCGGTAAAACATATCAATATTTTGGATCAATTCATCCAATTAGGCGTATTTCATACCCAACATTCCATGAAATTAGGCGAATTTATATCGAATACAGATATATTCCTATGATAACCATTCGAAACATACAACAACTATAAAATAGCTAAATAAGATTCTCTTCTCTACCCTAATCAACAATAATTGACTAATAAATACGGTGTATCCTACCACACCCAGATGATAAATCCTACTCCACTATCCCAAGTGATCTGGTTCATGAAAAAAAAATCATATACTAACATAACAGTCATACCGGAAATATCTGACATTTAACACTGACTTCAAACATAACAAATAATAATATTACGATATCTGTTCAAAAACTATAACAAATTCCTTGACCCAACTGATGCTATGACTAGTAGGACAAAATAGGAACCCACTGTGACATAACAACGAACTAACTCTACAATGCTTCATTAGGTCGCTTCTCAGCAAACTACCACTGATATATAACAAATTTGGAGGCAACACTCGGTCATGATACAAAAAAAACAGACGTGCCATGCATCTGTTTAGTCCATCATCTCTGAACAACGTCGAGCGAAGTCACACCCTGGACATAACCAATAATCTATACACAGTTACAGTGGCTATGAATGGGTCTGACATAAGTCTCAGAGGGTGTGGTCATAAAAAAAGCTGGTCGCATAACCTCTCTAACAAGCCAATGGAACCTAAAACCGACATCCACCAAAACTTACAGAATCACGTTGAACATGGATGAACTCCAAATGACAACCAATGAGTGTAAACCACCTCTACACCAGGACCCCTTCATCAGTAAATCGTCTTATAAAACGTTACACTATACACTTGCTAGGGTTCAAAGACGAAATTCCACAAAGAAGCTGTACGGACATACACCTCTTGAACATACATGCCTATGATTATCGTTGAAAAAATCATGCAACATCAACAACAACAACTATAAAAAATAGCCAAATAAGATGATCTACTCTGCTCTAATTCACATTAAAATGTAATTCACTATGGTATCCTGCATAGTAAATCGGAAATAAACGTATACGCAACGGGCTTTTGCCTATGGGACACCTCTAACTCCTCCTAAATATTGAAGAATGGTCCTACAATAAACATACGATAACCTAACAGCAAGACCGAGTTTGTAGCAAGTGGGATCTTCTATATCTATAATAACCACGTCAAACATTGTATGAAGATGAAAGAAGATATATAAAACACTAAAAATATAGAACTTGTAACTAAATTATACCTGAATTAATGATCTACGTTGCAGATACAAACGTAATATATCTTATTATTCCGATATTGTATAAAATACCCAATACCTTGCATCGAAGATGTAAACTGTACAGAGAACATACAAAACTGAAAGACACATACTAAAACTCTCAAATTATAACAAAGCAACAAGATAAGTTCTCTACCATACCCAAAACATACATTAAAAACCGCACCGAACGAGAAAAAAAGCATGTAACCAACCAAACAACTAACGTAAATAAGATACCAGGACATGCGAGCAACATACGCTGAAACCTATAGTAAATGGTGCCCAATACTTCTACACAAACACGCTACAGTACATACAAAATCAGATGAAAATACTCTCCAAATAATTCCAAAACAGGGGATATATTAACATTTTTTTACTAAAGTAACCACGGCTTAATCGTTACAGAATGTTATATATACATATAAAACCAACCATTTATGCCTGAAATAGTGTGATACATGGAAGATGCAAACCTAAAATATTTTAAAAATCCTAAAACTGCATGAGATACCTATTCAAAATTAAAAAAAAAAAACTACAAATTCAACATATATCAACCGATCATTACTAAGTATACATAACTTACAATGAATCCATATCGTTCAGGTACTCTTGCTATTGGAACACCGCGTCAATGGAACACCGATAGATCTGGTTCAAACCTGGATAATGCGTTATGGAGTAGATAGATTCTCGTAACGCAGCTGCTGCATCAACCCAAAATTCAAACATCAACTCGCCAACTACCTAGAGATATTATATACATATGAAATAAACGACTGGAAAATACACTGAATAATGCCTAAATTCAAAATCAGGCTGGTACCAAGCGTCCAACCGCTAAGAACCCCACCAAACAACCTCCGAATGAGGCAATTATACCCCAACTAGATAAGAAAACAAACATATGTGTACAGAAAAATATATAGAATTTTAATCCAAGCATAAATATATAACGAAACACTCACTAAAAAAACAGAAATAATGATTAATCAGTCATGGAAAAAATACAATTCAAATAATAGGTACGAGCAAACTTACATAATTTGCAAAGGCGCATCCAACGGTTTTACCGTTGAAGAGTGTATGTAAATTATTATGTTACTGATAGATTTAATATCAATAAAAATGATCTTAAAAAGTATGTTATCAATACCCCTAAGCATTCAGAGGATCAGCATTGAAATGCATATATGCAACATGACATGCGAAGAAATTGCAATACAGTATGCCCAGCATTGAAATGCAAATACCAAAATTAGTGTGTAAACGTTCTATTTATATGACCTATTACCATGAAAAAACCTAATAATATATATAACCTATTAGCATTCCTTATAAAGAATCCGAAAGCTGTCCGTCCATCCGTCAGAATGTGTCACCCGTTAGCTGCCTGCCGGACTCCAGCCGTCCCTGAAAATATGGGGTGCAAACTCCCTAGACTGAAAGTAACTCTATTTATCACTATCTATATTCCTTCACTAAAAGCATATTCGGGACACTTATAGCTACTGGCGTTTGAACCAAGGGGTTCACATACTTTCATCACCTTTACCGTACTATGCACCTCTTGCAGAGTAAGGCCCACAATTATTCTAACTCCCAAAACCGGCATCCATCAACAACTCAATACACTCAGCCCACGTAAAAAGCAGATCACAAAAATACAATTGCTGTGAGCGCTAAAATTAATCCGAAACAGCTTTTAACTGTTTTTCGAGCATAAAAAAAATTAGATCTGTAAAAGGTTCTACTGAGAACGATCGTGGAGAGCTAGAAACAGCCGACACTCGAGTAAGTGTTCTACTAAATCAATATTTCTACTTCGTACTTACGTTGCGAATTTGAATATTTTGAATCCCCAAGATATCATAGTGGAAGACAAATTGAAGCCCTCGGTACCCTAAATTTTTTCTCTGTCAAAGTTATTAACTATATAGATGAATTGAAAGTCACAAAATCCATGTCTAGACCCAGTTCATCCCATAATAATGAAGAACACTATGAACGAAATCGGCGAATCCTTCGCAAAAATTTCACCCAATATCTCACAACAGGCACTTGCCACTCTCTATGGAATGAAGTTCCTGGTAATCCATTTTTAAAAAAAGGTACAAAAAGTCTCTCTTCACTTATTGGCCAATTAAAGAAAAGTTTGAATTCGGACATGATTACAGAAATCCTTAATACATACTTGTTGACAAGTGACTCCTAGCACAGCTTAAGACACATTCGTTCCTGTCTGAAGAATCTTCTGCTATTTTTATTTTTCAAATACTAAAATTTACTAAACCCAAATTTACCGACAAGACTATGCTATGAGGAAAAGTGCAAACAGAACTGAGTGTCAGGTGGTCCAATTTGACTTGAACCAACATGTTGACTTGTCGGAATAGGGGCAACTGAATTTCACTATCGATAAATGGACATAGGTCATAACAGCCCCAAAGCATGAATTCTCCATGTCAGTAAAGGAACTGATTCCAGTCCATAAAGAGAGACACCAACTTGTCATCATTAGAAACTAATTAAAAAGTAACAAGCGATGGGACGATGTTGATAAAAAAAAACAAATAAAATGTAAAGTGTGATATCCCGCACTATCTCGCCCACGAACAAACACAGTATTCTTTAGTGGTGTGGGGTTTTAAAGGTGGGTAACTAGCATGGGACTTAAAGTTGTTGAATGTTTGTTAAGATGTGATAAATAATGCTTGCAAGAATGGAAATGCGAGGAGTAGTATAAAGTGATACAAGACGTGGATGTGAAGGAATTTGCTAGGACAAAATTATGTCGCCTAAACGCGGATGTGAAGGAATTAGATAGGCTAAAATTATGTCGCCTAAACGCGGATGTGAAGGAATTAGATAGGCCAAAATTATGTCGCCTAAACGCGGATGTGAAGGAATTAGATGGGCCAAATTTATGTCGCCTAAACGCGGATGTGAAGGAATTAGATAGGCAATAATTAGGGGGTACGAAACGCGGATGTGAAGGAATAAGATGGGCCATAATTAGTGAAGCAAAACGGCCTACTGAAAAAATAAGATAGGCCATAATTAGTGAAGCGAAACGGCCTACAGAAGGAATAGGATAGGCAATAATTAGGGGGTACGAAACGGCCTACTGAAGGAATTAGATAGGCCAAAATTATAGCTACATGACACGGATGTGAAGGAATAAGATATAGGATGACTAGTTCTTCGAACCTATTGGCAAATGTAATTGTTATGAAGTATGTTATTTGTTAATGTGTCTGACTCAGGCGCTGTATTTCTCGGACATTGTAGTTATATGTTAAGAAAAATTGATCTTGTGGTCAAGTTAGTTATGGTACATAGAAATACCAAGAACGCGAGTTTTGAGAGACCACCCGGGAAGTTGAGAGTGGGTGGTCCGAATGATCTGTATCTGTCAAATGTCACACAAAAATTTTATCTCTAGATATATGGTAGTAGTAGATATAGGAGCAAGAACGGTAATCGAAAAGGACTGCAAGAACGGCAATGGAAATTAGGAGCAAGAACAGCAATGGAAATTAGGAGCAAGAACGGCAATGGAAATTAGGAGCAAGAACGGCAATCGAAAAGGACTGCGAAAACGACAATGGATAATTTGTGACATTATATATGTTATTTGTGAAGGATTTAGGATGTTTGCTTTTAGTGAAGGAAATTAGATAAATAATAATTAGGATATATGTTATTTATGAAGGAAATTAGATATAGGATGACTAGATATTTGAATATTTTATCGATTGTATTGGTTAGGATGTTTGTTATTTGTTAGTGACTCAGACGCTATACTTCTCTGACACTGTAGTTATATATTAAGACTGAATGTATGCTTTTAGTAAAGGTATTCGATAAATGATAATTAGGATGTATTATTTGTGAAGGAATTAGATGTAGGATGAGTAGATATTTGAAGCTTTTATCGAATGTATTGGTTAGGATGTTTGTTATTTGTTAGTGACTCAGGCGCTGTACTTCTCGGACACTGTAGTTATATGTTAAGACAGGATGTATGCTTTTAGTGAAGATATTAGATAGATAATAATTAGTGAATGTATGCTTTAGTGCAGGAATTATACCAAGATCGTAGGTTTTTTGTGACTCGGCTAATGCATTTGTTAGATCCCATCTCGAGTGGTCTGTTCTATTTGGGTCACGGAGGTGTTGTTGGTTCATAGAGCTTGCCCGTGAACGGAGGTTTTTTGTGACTCGATCGAATATGCTTTAAGTGAAGGATTTAGATAGACGATGATGTGGGTGTATGCTTTTAGTGGAGGATTTAGATTGGTGATATTTTGTAAATGTATGCTTTTAGTGAAGGAATTAGATATAGGATGACTAGATCTTTGAACCTTTTATCGAATGTATTGGTTAGGATGTTTGTTGTTTGTTAGTGACTTACTCGCTGTATTTCTCGGACATTGTAGTTTTATGTTAATATAAATTGATCAAGTTAGTTGCTGATGATACGTGGAGATACCAGGAACACATGTTCTTTATGAGTCGGCCGATGTATTTGTTAGGATGTATATTATTTTTAGTATGTCTGACTGACTCGATGTATTTCTCGGACATTGTAGTTATATGTTTATTTTCTCCTATTCTGGTCAAATGACTTGCTTACGATAGATAGAGAGTGGCCGTGACGGGTGGGGGAAGAGGGGAGGGATCGACCGGACTCAGGCGATGCCCAAACCGCAAATGCTAATGAGCGTTTTTTATCTCTTGATGTGTGGTCACACAATGATCTTATCTCGAGATAAGAACATCTTGGGGAATTCAGTTGCCTTTCGGTATCCTTTTGCTTTTATTTACGATTGCTTAGGTACTGATTATAGAGATGTATGTTATTAGGTACTCTCGATTCTGTATACGTTTGGAATATTTCGCACGGTAGGTGTATATATTACTATGTTTGTTATTGAATG